>VZSE01001269.1:1154462-1224776 GCA_013398275.1 Promerops cafer | reverse complement strand
AATTAATATATATATAATTTTGTGTATATATATATATAAAACATATATATCCCCTATTTGTGTTTAGGAAGCCCCGAGAAGCACAGCACTCATTCTGCTATTCTTTCTTGATTCGTACATTCCTTTCTTGTTTAGTATTTTTAGGAAATAATTTATGCATGACACCAAATATTCTGTGTATAAAGAGAATGTCTCAGTATCATTTTCTTCAAGAAATGAATGGAGAAGATTCATCTTGTGTGGGTCTTGAACAAAAGTGAAATATGAAAGAAAATATGAGGAACTAAAACAAAAAAGATATTTAAAAGGGTAAAAATGAAGGTTTTATGCTCAGCTTTTTTAAACCCCTGTGGTTCCACTGGCTGGACAATACAGGGAGTTGTTCCATGCTCCTTCCTATAAGTAGGTACTGAAGGAAAAACTACAACCCTAGAGTTTCTTGTTATAATTTCTCTGCTAGAACGTGCTTATCCACAGCTGAATCAGCAGAGATAACAGCTCCACAGTTGCTCCAGTGAAGATTTTGATAACTTAGCTCATGAGGAATTTATTTGTGGCTGCCTGATTCTTGGGCTAGAGTGAAATGCTGTCCTCTGATAAGCAGCCTAAAAAACAAACTCCAGGAAAAGGTGAGTACTTTGTGTTTTAAACCAGTGGTGGGAAAGAAAAAATGAAAAAATGTGGGATTTTAATAAATTCATTTGGATAAATTTAGCCATATTGCACTGCAGAGTTCATCATCACAGAATCATTAAACAGCTTGGGCTGGAAAGGACTTTAGGGAATGTCTGGTTCCAGCTTTTCACCTGGACATGAATTTACAGTCAGTGGTGATCTGGCCAGTGCTACTGATGGTTTTGCAATAAATAAATATTATTNTAGATCAAAAGAAGAGGGTATTAGTAATTCTCAAAAAGCCAGTTCACTTTCCACTGAATCTGAAAAATTACATCAATAGAATTTACAATGAGAATAAGCCAGGATGATGTACCAGCAAAGCAATGAACAACAACTGATCTGATCTGATTCCTCCCATGGATGTGCTCATAAATAAATGCAGAAGTGGTGGCATAAATCTCTCATGAATGTCTAAAACAGGATTGTTAGCACCCAAACCTAAGCATAAAATATGTGCAGTGCCTGACACCTCAGTAGGACCTGCTCCGTGCAGCAAGTGAGGAACAGAAAAAACTCCTTACAGTCAAGAATTGATTGACTTTTAGGAAGAAATTCTTCCCCCTGAGGGTGGTGAGGCCCTGGCACAGGTTTCCCAGAGGAGCATTTTTTTCAAAAAAACAGAGTCCAGAGGAAATTGTCTAAAAAATTAGCAAAACTTGAAGAGAGTGACTGAGGACTTACAAAATTAAAGATCACAAGCACTAAATGAACCCCATTACAAGATTTTTACATATAAATAAATATAATTTATATANCTGGACAATACAGGGAGTTGTTCCATGCTCCTTCCTATAAGTAGGTACTGAAGGAAAAACTACAACCCTGGAGTTTCTTGTTATAATTTCTCTGCTAGAACGTGCTTATCCACAGCTGAATCAGCAGAGATAACAGCTCCACAGTTGCTCCAGTGAAGATTTTGATAACTTAGCTCATGAGGAATTTATTTGTGGCTGCCTGATTCTTGGGCTAGAGTGAAATGCTGTCCTCTGATAAGCAGCCTAAAAAACAAACTCCAGGAAAAGGTGAGTACTTTGTGTTTTAAACCAGTGGTGGGAAAGAAAAAATGAAAAAATGTGGGATTTTAATAAATTCATTTGGATAAATTTAGCCATATTGCACTGCAGAGTTCATCATCACAGAATCATTAAACAGCTTGGGCTGGAAAGGACTTTAGGGAATGTCTGGTTCCAGCTTTTCACCTGGACATGAATTTACAGTCAGTGGTGATCTGGCCAGTGCTACTGATGGTTTTGCAATAAATAAATATTATTTAGTCTAATATCAGACCAACCATAACCTGAAATGCTTGTTCTGCTAAGGGAATAACTGAAGCCTAGGCTGCGGGTGAAAATTTTTACTCTGTGGGGATCTGAAGGAGGATGGATCTCAGCCTTAACGTCCTGATTGACTACTACAGCACCCTGAACAGCCCAGGGAAGGCGTTTTCCCCGGCTGCCAGGGCAGCAGTGAGCCCCCAGAGGCTGCCCTGATGAGGAGGCTCACTCAGGGATGGCTGAGCACAGCCCCTGGCGTTTGCGTGCTCGGGTGATAGAGGGAAGCTGTGCGAGGGCAATGTCTCAACTCCAGCTGGGCTGCTCAGCTACAGAGATGGAGCAGCTAATCTGCTCCCAGGTGTTAGGGATGAGTAATGTGATAGTTGGCTCTCACAGTTAAAGAGTGAGTATTATGTATATGTTAAGAGAAGTTTTGTAAATTATAATTACATCTCCCGTCACCCATACATTGTTATTACGGGATGCTCTTAGTGACAGGGACATTTGGGAGGGCCAGCTTGTCACTTTGGCAACTCCAGACCTCCAATCAAGATGTGAGAAAGTGATCTCCACCACTGAGCAGTGAAATAAGAGTCGAGTGACAAGACCTGGGGAGGAGGTAAAGATATAAAAGGCAGAACATCCATTTTGTAGTGAGCACGTGGCTGGCACGGAGGCTCCCAGCGCTGAACTTTTCCCTTATTTAGTCCTTTGTTGTATTCTTGTTAAGGTTTGATAAACATTTAAAATTTTAGAAGTGAGCGTTGTTTCTCACACAGGGGTTCTCTTCATTCTCTCAGAAATGTCAGCCAGACAAAGCCAGGCTGCACCAGGAACATTCCTGTTACCTTTGGGGTTTCTCCTTACGGAGTGTGGAGGGTTCAGGAGTTTGGGCACGTGGGAGGTGAGAGTGAGGGACAAAGAGCAGTGCCCAGTGAATTTGACTTGCTAATGTAATACAACCCTAACCCCTTCACATAAACTCCAAGTATGGAGTCAGTGGGTGAATCCTCACCAAACCAAAAGTCTTTTTTGTGATTAACTGATTTCCACAAAGGTTTTCCCCTGTGAGTGTCTCGCTCCCTCCTCTGGCCTCCTGTGGAGCACCCAGCATAGAAATTGTTCTCTGCCTCGAAATCTGCCTGCTTTGGTGCTTAAAATGACACTTACAGTTAGAAAACCTGCACAATTCTGGTGGATGTGTCATTTAATTCAGTCCTGTCTCCAAAGACAGAATTTATCCTGTTTCTGGAGAAAATGAGATATTGTGGAAGGTGCTTCTTGGAGATAATGGTCTTGAATGGCAACTTCTTCCCTAACCTAAATATTCCCAGAATACTACAGGAAAATTAAGGAGGCAAATTTGAAAACTCACATCACTTGTGACCCCCAGAATGAAAGAGCTTGGTGTAGAGAGTCGAAAATCTTGCTGAAATTTGCATTCTTTTTTAATTCATCATATATTCACACGGGAAATTCACATATATTTGCCCTCCCATAAATGCAATTCCCTACAATATGTTTTATCAACTTTTTTCACCTCTCTCCCTTTTCTGATCCTTTATTTTCCTTTCAAGAATTTCAAATACCAACATCCTGGAGGTTCTTTAAGCCTGAAACAAAGATTCAGGAGTAAAAAACCCACTCAATTCATAACGTCAGTGACATAAATCAAAAACCTTGGAGGCAAATCTCTTTGAAAAATCAGAAAGAGAGAGAGAAACTTGGTTTTCACCCAGGGCTGGGTTTCATTTTGGAAATGTAAAGGTGATCAAAAAGTTGTCCAGATCTAAAATAAGCCACTAGCAAAGTACACATGCCCTCCAAACCCTTGCTAGGTAAACAACTTTTCAAGCTGAGAAGAGGTTGAATTCAGAGATTTACAAATTTGGATAAACTTCAGGCAAAAGTGAACTTCCATAATCCAAATTATTCCATGATTCATCTGCAATGCTGGTATGGCTACATTATGTTTGCTTCTGAAATTTATTCTTTTTAGTGCTGGCTTTCACTGCACTGGATTTCTCAGTCTAGCCTGTATCTCTTTCAAACCTAACATATTTTTCTTGTCTGTGCCTCAACACCTAACTACACGTTTCCTTTTCAGCTGCTACGTTTCAATCCCACATCCAAATTTACTGTCCATTGTTTCCCTTTAACCTTTCTGCTTGGACACTGAAGATCTCTGTCCTGCAGCTCCTTCTTGTGAGTAAACAGCAGCATGAAATAAAGGTCAGCTCAGTGATGCAGGCTCCTCTGCTCCTCAGAGAGCAGTCTGGGCTGATGGAGATTCCCTTTGGGGTGATAGATCCACTTCAGGGCTAGTGCTGGAGAGGCTGGAATCAGCAGCTCTTTCTGAATCACTGATTTCTCCCTGGAAAGAGCATTGTTGATGTGTTCAGCAAGGCTGAGCTGGCCATCAGCTCCTCAGGGATGCAGCATTTATCCCAAGGGCAAGGAGCAGGATCAATGCTCTGGGCAGCTGAGCCTGCAGGAGCAGTAAATGCATCACCCTTGCCTGTATTCTCATGTGGTGCACAGTTTGGGCCATCAGCTCTCCGGGGTCCCAGCACGGGAAGGAGCTGGAGCTGCTGGAAGCAGTCCAGAGAAGGCACCAGGATGATCAGAGGGATGGGGACAGATCTGCTGTGGGGAGAGGCTGAGGGAATTGGGATTGTTCAGCCTGGAAAAGAGAAGACCTCAGTGTGGCCTTCCAATGCCTAAAGGGAGCCTGCAAGGAAGAGGGAGGGAGACACTTTGCAAGAGCATGGAATGACAGGACAAGGGGGAATGGCTTCAAACTGACAGAGAGTAGGTTTAGATTGGATGCTAGGAAGAAATTGTTCCCTGTGAGGGTGCTGAGGCCCTGGCACAGGGTACCCAGAGAAGCTGTGGCTGCCCCTGAATCCCTGGAAGTGTCCAAGGCCAGGCTGGACAGGGCTTGGAGCAACCTGGGATAGTGGAAGATGTCCCTGCCCATGGCAGGGGTGGAACTGGATGGGCTTTAAAATCCCTACCAATGCAGGCCATTCCATGATTCTGTGACTCTTCTATGATTCTGTGATTCCATGATTCTGTGATTCTGTGAGTCAATGATCACACCTCTTAGAAACTCTCCAGGGCAATTCCATCAGCACACCAATAATACCAAAAATAAGTGGACTCTTCACAGGGCTCCATCACATCAGAATGTTCCTCCTGTCCTGAAATACAAGGTAAAAGATGGAAAAATTATCAGTAGTACCATGCTCTTGTATATCTGTATTTATTTTACTACTAACTGTAATGTCTGCCTTGCCTAAACACAACAGAATCAAGGAATTACAGAATATCCTGAGCTGGAAGGGACCCACAAGGATCATCAAGTCCAACCCGTGGCCCTGCACAGGAAAACCTGAAAAATCCAACCCTGTGCCTGATAGAGGTGTCCAAGTGCTTCTTGATCTCTGTCAGGCTTCATGGTGTGACCACCTGCCTTGGGAGATTTTCCAGGGCCCAACCACCCTCTGGGTGAAGAACCTTTTCCTAATATCCCACCTAAACCTTCCCTGACAGGGCTTAATGCCATGTGGAATTTATGGATGAACACAGACAGATTTCTGACCTTCACAATTAATTTTCACCTTCTCCTTCCGTTTCTAAGTGGATCTTTATTGTCACTTCTTCACTGTCTCATTGACAGATATTTCACCTTTTGCTTTTCCTGTTCCCCTCCATGGTATAAAGGAAGAAAGGACATAATATTTTTGTCCCCTTTCTTATTTTTCCCTCTGTTTGGTCCAGATGGAGAGTTTCATAGCAGTCCTAAATGACACAGGAAACAGTTCTGCCTGATTGACTCAGTCTTTGCATAACAGGAGCTGTACTGGGAATCTTCACTTTAGTGCATAATTGTGGTAATCCAAAGTCATTCTCAGCAATGTGCATGAAACACACTTGAAGCTGTTGATTGATGCACTTAGAATTGCTTCATGCACCATCTGTATCCATCTGTGCACGCTTGAACACTGCTTAAAAACCTCACTCGATCACCAGTACGTTGGAGAGAAGTGGTATTTCTGTTAATGGAGTGTATTAATAAAGATCAAATGAGATCTCACTTCATTCAGCCCTATCAAATACCTATGATCGGTTTAAAATTAGAGAAGTCTCACTTAACGTGTGTTAATTCTTCAAGCACCAACTCTCATCATTCTCACTAAAATTATTGCACAGAACAGACTTGTTTTGGAAAAAAATCAAGCACCACCAGTTAAAGACTTAATTATTAAAAAACTGAAAGCATTTTTAGAAGGAGAAATGTTTAGAAGTTTTTTTCCCCCTTTTTTTTTATATGCCTTTTTTGGTCTAACAGGAAATCTGACTGAAAACTTTGAAAGTTGTCTCAAAAATTCATACAGAAATGTTCTTCAAACAGAACCCTTTCAACCCAGGCCTTCTCATTTACATATTGATTTGCATATATCTCAGAACATAGCAGGGATGCTTTCTTTCACTAATTATCAGTTCCTTGCCATTGAACATCAGTGTCTGGGATTTTGATAGGAATAGAATGATCTTAAAATCATTACAAATACAAAATTATTTTAAATATAGCCCGCCCTAACAGAGATCCTCAGAACCTCACTGGCTTCTCACACAGAACCAGAGAATCATGGAATCATGGAATCATGGAAACATAGAATCATGGAATCATGGAATCATGGAATCATAGAATCATGGAATCATAGAGTCACAGAGTCATAGAATCACAGAATCAGGGAATCATAGAGTCACGGAGTCATGGAATCATGGAATCATGGAATCATAGAATCATGGAATCATGGAATCATAGAATCATGGAATCATAGAAGTCACAGAGTTATAGAATCATCGAGTCATGGAGTCATAGAAGCATGGAATCATGGAATCATGGATTCATGGAGTCAGAAGTCACAGAGTCACAGAGTTATAGAATTATGGAATCATGGAATCATGGATTCACGGAATCATGGAATCATGGAATCATAGAGTCATGGAGTCATAGAATCATAGAATCATGGAGTCATATTATCATAGAATCATGGAATCATGGAGTCATAGTTGTCACAGAGTCACAGAGTTATAGAATTATGGAGGCATAGAATCATGGAATCATGGAATCATGGAATCATGGATTCATGGAATCACAGAGTCATAGAATCACAGAATCATGGAACCATGGAATCATAGTGTCATGGAGTCGTAGAATCATGGAATCACGAAATCACGAAATCTTGGATCATAGAGTTACAGAGTCATGGAATCATGAAATCACAGAGTCACAGAGTTATAGAATCATGGAATCATGGTGCTGAGACACTGGAACAGTTTCCTGGAGATATTTTGGCTGCCCCATCCCTGGAAGTTTTCCTGGCTAGGATGGACAGGGCTTGGAGCAACCTGGTCCAGTAGAAAGTGTCCCTGCCCATGGCAGGGGTAGAACTGGATGATTTTTAAGGTCCCTTCCAACCCAAACCAATCCCTGATTTTATGATTTTTACATCCATCAACCCTACATCTGGACACCTCTGAGCATCTCGAATGACACCAGAGGACTTTCTGAGGACAACAGAATCGAGTCCCTTGTGAGAAAGTCCAATGCTTACCTCAAAACACATCTCTCTGAGGAGCTGAATCACTCTCTGAAACACAGAGACAGCAAAAGGCAGCTCTGCCCTGGCTGTGAGGGCTTGGTTTGCTCCCAGGCCTGCACGAGGATGCCCAGCACTGATGTCTCATTCTGTCAATTGACTTTCATCCAGGGAGACAAAGGTGAGAGCCAGTGAATACGACTCAGAACTTTATGTCATTAAGTTCAGCAGAAGTTGTTCACCTGGGCCATTTTTAATGATGGACTCATTTTAGTGAATCTTAATTCCAGGTAAAATCCCATAAATAAAAAAAAAAAAAAATATGGAAAACCCCATCCATAGATATAATGGGATTATCACCAGAGAGGATTCGTTGCCTTCCCAGACAGAAGCTAGGGATGGCTCCAGCTGAATATTTCAGAGGGATTCCTCAGATTCCATTAGCTCCATCATATCACCCCTTAGTCCTGAATCTGGATTTTTTCCTTGACACATGAAGCTCTCAATCCACCCTACGCTGCATTTCTCTGTTCACAGAGCTGCTCCCTTCTCAGGAAAGCTCCTTTCCCAACAACTCCAATTACTGTCACCTCCCTTTACTTGACATTAATTGCAAGACAAGCAGAACTAGCTGTACTTAGGCCTGCCACGCTGATCTGCCACTGATTTAACAGCTGCATTTTTGCTTGCTGTTCAGTGCAGCAGCACAGAAAACAGCTGTGGTGCCTTTAGTCTAGGGGGAAAAAAGCTTTCATTGGCTATTTTATTTTAAAGAATCTTATCTAAGGCATATTTCTAAAGAATCCTGTCTGAGACAAAATGCTGATTGGAAATCAAGCAGTACAGGCAGCATCTCTCATGTATATACTTAATCAGCAGATTTGGTTTTGGGGGGGTGGGTTTTTGGTTTCTTTCTTGATTATAATAATCTTGAGGAAACTGGTTAACCCAAAGTAAGCTATTTCAGTCAGAATATGCTTATAGGGAGGAAAAGTGAGGAGGCATGAATGATTTTTGCTAGTCTTCAACATAAATATTAAAAGAAAAAATTCTGTTATCTTTTGCTCAGCTTTGAGAAGGCAAAACCTAACATTTTATACAGATGATATAATGATAGAATTATTTCTATACCTGTGTTTACATGCATTCAGTCCCAGGCTGAACTGCCCTCATCCTGCTGACTTTCAAAGGGTCAGCACATCTCAGGAACTGAGAAAATCTGTGTATAAAAACAGACTTAAAGTTTCTTCTCTACAAACAGGAGATGGACCCTGAAGTTGAATCTATTTTTCTGCTCAGACACAGAGCAACATCCCTGACCTCTGTGTGCCTCTGTCTTTGCCTTTGTCTCTGGGTTAATCAGGACTTCAGTATCATCTATACCACACTATTTTAATATATTCAAACAATTCCATGGGAGGAAAGTCCAGGCATTTCCTCAGGGGACAGGGAGTGGGAACTGGCTCTGTTTTTAATTCCAGTAATTGAGTTCATTACCCATAGCTGGCTTTTGAGCATTCACAGGGTAGGAAGGCAATATGACCCCCTGGGAGAGGAAAGCTCCAGAAGCCTGATGTCTGAGATGATTTTGTTCCTGATCTGCTTCAGAAAAAAAAGGCTCTTCACCTCTGACATCCTTTATCTTGTCATCTCATTTCAAGTATTTTTAGTGCGAAAACAAGATCTGTCCTTCACTGTATTTTTATATAGTACTTGAGATGCTGTGTTTCCCATCTGAGCTGGAATATCCATAAAGTGCTGATATAGAATAGCAGGCTAGGATTTCATACCATGATAGGGGTTTTTCCACTTAACTGCCTAGTTCTGGTGAATTTCCCACATGAATTTCCCATATAAGGACCCATTATTTCCAGAAAGAAACCGACTGTTTTGGGAAATTAAAGTTGTAATTGGGTTTCTTCTGGGACATGTCAGGTGGAATTTTTTCCCCAATAATGTCTAGGGCCTGAAGGTTATCTCTCCCTGTGGGATCAGCTAGAACTGCCTTTAACTCCCTCAGGGGTGGTGAAGCTCCAGATTGAAGCCATTAAAATCCCTCTGGGCATCCAAATCCCTCTTTGCCATTGTGGTGGGATTGCATGGCAAGGGTCTGGCGGGGGGGAATACAGAGGTGGCTTCTGTGGGGAGCTGCCAGGAGCTTCCCCTGTGTCCCACAGAGCCTGTTCCAGCCATGAGATGTTCTCAACTGATTTCAGCAGCTCCCAGCACTGGCAGTGCAGGGATCTATGAACAACTTGCAATCAGGAGGAGATAAACCCTTTTCAGCATGGTTCCTCCAATGCATTAGCAATGCCTGTCCTTCTGATGACTTGACCTGCTCCCAGCACAGCTTATTTCTCTCTTCTGATGCTAAGGAGAATCTCAGCTGAAGATGTTTACATTGCAGATGTCCACCAGCCTATATTTACAATTTGGATGCTCACCAACTGATTCAGTCTGAAACATGAGGCTTCCTGGCTCTCAAAGTCCATCTTATGAAATTAGAATTACATGTAAAGAGTACTGCTTGCAGTCAGGCAAGGGAACCTGAACAAAGCAACTCGTGCTCCTGGAGCTGCCTTTGCATGGGGAATTTTGTGACTACATTTCAGACACTCAGCTTCCTGGAGGTTTTGCCAGCCTTAAATAATTCCAGTGCCCCTGAATTACTGAATTTCAGCCTTTCTTCATCCAGCAGCTGCTCCACGTTTCCAGTGCACCCTCAGATGCACATCCATCTCTCACTGCATACACGTAAATGAATAGGATTTTAATATGAGCAGGGGGAAGTACTATAAACCCAAACAAGATTATGTTACAGGAATTAAATGGGATTACATCTCAGCTCCCCAAGTCGATGGGAGAATGGAGGGATGGACTGTATTAATTAAAAAAGATGATGTTTAGACATGCATTCATGGCTATGCAAAGGCTGAGAGCAGCCATTTGCTGAGGTTACCATCGAGCTGACTGCTGAGCTTGGAAGGGGAGGTGCATCTTTGACGGGTGAAAAATGCTCTCCTTTGGGCTTGGCTTGCAGAGAGGAGCTGCTGCCACAGCACTGTGGAGGTGAAATGTCTTTTTTAGAGCACCTTTTGCTACGGTGAGGGGTTTCAGAGCGTGTTGTCACCACCCCAAGCTGGCTTTACGTGAGCCAGCACTGGAGCCTGGTGCTGGCAGATTCTCCCAGCACTTTCAGATTTTGAATTCTAAAATGCAAATCTCTAACACACAGCTCAGGCGACTCCCTGACTGCCCATTGCTATGCACAGGCACTGAGGTAAATTTGCAGAGGAATGATAATTCCTAATCCTCCAAACCCTTAACCCCGATGTCTCTCCAGCCTCCTCAACAAAGCAAATCGTGCAAATTCTGCGTGGTTTCCTGTCAGAACAAAAATATGTTGGCCTCCAGCCTCCTGGTGCTGCAGTAAACCTGGATCTGGCAAAGGAAAGTCAAAGCAGAGAGAGAAAGAGAGGACTTCTTACCAAGAATCCTCCCTCAAATCAGCCTGAAAGCACATTTAGCTGCCTCTAGCATTTCCTTTTGACAAAGAAAAAAGTAATAACCATCCCCAGCTGTGACCCTAGCAATAAACACATTCCTATTGTCGTTCTCAGGCCAGAAACCCACAGTTTCTCTGCTGGAAACAGAGACTCGTTCAGGTGCCAAGCATGAAGGGCTGTTATTTGTACAAAAACTGCACTTTTAGGGCAAGTTCACAATCACTCTGAGAAGTCTGTGTGCTTTCAAGCAGTGTGAATCCACCGTTCCCAGCAGTCTGCACATCATCTAGTTTGTGTTGACTTCTCTGCAGCCACAGAAGACACAGAGTTTAAAATATTGTTGTGTTCTTCCAGTTCAATTTACCATCTTCTGCCTTAGATGGCTCACCTGCTGTGGACCTAATTCTGCTTCCAGTTATACAAGAGTAAACCAGCAGGAAAAGCTCTCCCCAACCCTGAGTTATATCAGAGGGAAGAAAAAAAAAAGCTGTGCAGGTTCCCTTTGTTACAAGGACTGTACAACAACAGCAATCCTCCTAAGAGCTAAAGAAAAGGGTTCCAAGAAACCATGAAAATAATACACATTTTTTTCCTTTGATTCCAGCAAAAAATATTGGCCTACTGAGCCCTAAAGGGGACTTAAACAGGGGTTTATGGAAATTTATTAGGTATTTCATTATTCATTCCTTTTAATTTTGAAGAATAATAATCATTATTATGATAATGCTGTTATGACCTAGAGTATCAGTTGGTCTTGGAGAACAAAGAATAGTCTGAAAAGAGCCAAGAATTGTCTGAAAGGATATGATTTATCTGAAAGTACTGTGTACATGTCTGTACCTTGGTTGTTTCTCTCAACTCTTTCAGAATCACTGGGAAGTAAGGATTTGTTGGGGATGATTAATCTCACGTTGAAATAAGTGTCTGCAATAAGTCAAAGGAATCATTTGTTTCTCTGTGTTACTCATAGCAAGAAATTCAGCTCCTGCTGAGCCATATTCATCAACAGTGCAGATATCTCACTTTATGGGAGATATTTAATCATGGGGTCAGACTGTAAGGTTATACTTCTACAGAGGGAAAAGTAATTTCTATTTTGAGGTAAGATTTCTATCCTTTAAATGCAGGTTCTCACAGGTGTTGTGCTGCTGTACACCAGCAGTATTTGCTCATCTTGAAAGTTCTTATGGGGTGATGGGAATGGACAGAGTGAACAAGAAAGTGACTCAGAAAATTGAGTTTTATCACCTCTGCTTACTATGAAAATCATCCTATAAATTTTTGCTCTTCCTGTGGCCAGGAATTTTTCCATCCAGATAAACCTGCGTGTCTTTTTGAGACAAAATCAGAGTTTCACTGGATTTCTGCATCTGTGGAGGCTGACTGGAAGGAATGGGCTGTTCAGGATTCACTTTGAACTGCGTGCAGCTTATGTACAGTTCCCTTACAGCTATTTCCTAGCATCCAAATCCCATTAGAAAGCCCCAAATTCAGTATTTTCCATGCTTCTCAGGGGTTGCCCTGGCTTTCTTCTCCCTATGAAAAGTGTTGAAAATCCAGAGGAGTGAAAATTATGGTTTTTTTCCTCCTTGTCCATATGATCCCTGCAGATCCCTGCCCTTAGCACTGTGTTTGACTCTAAGGAAAAGCACGCAGGCATTAAGCTTTAAGCACACTGTCAAAAATCATTATATCTTCTAGACAGGAAAGACAGTCTGGTGAAAAAAAAACTAAAGGAAAAAGACCAGATTCTTGGAGTATATTTCAAGATGCTTTACTTTATCCTTAGGATTCAAACATGCCATATAATGTACTAATAAAAGAAGAAAACATTGTGGGTGGTTTTGTTATGTGGTTTTTTTCCTTTTTTAATGTTTTCCTGTGCTTGTTACAACAGTCCTGCAGATCTGCTCAGCAGTAATTAGAGACAGGTTTTGTGTGGATTTCCTTGTCTGTGGAACGTGGGGAGGGATCAGGATGTGGAGCAGAGGGAACAGGAGGTGGCTGGAATGGCACCTTTCCTCCTGAATACCCCTCTGCAGCCTCTCTGTGCTCCAGCATTCCGTGTTCTCCACCTCCTGTCCACAGGAGAAGCTTCTGTGAGCTGCTCTGCAGCTTCCACTGCCCCGTCCAGCACCCCATGGCTCCTGAGCCTCCTTCACAAGAGGGAGGAGATCTCCTGGCTTTGCTCTGGAAGAGAAATCTGCAGTGCTGGTCACTGTGGGGTGGACCAGAGCGTGATAACCCTGCCTTGGAAGGTGCTGCAAAAGCAGCAGGCTTGAGGGAAGCAGTGGCACACCAGGAGACACTGTGCAGCCCTCAGGAGCAGGGGTTGTGCTCTCTTTTATATCTGGACTACGCTGAGTTTCAGGTTTAAGGGTCCAAACCCACGAGGAGCAGTATCAGAATCTCATTAGATCACACAGAGGGGCAGCACCTTTGTTTGTCACTTCTGAAGGACTCCACAACTGCAGAGAATATTCCCTCAGCACCTCAAGTCCATTTGGTAAATCTCCATCAACACCTCCTAAACCCTCCTATAAACCAGCTCCTTTTCCATGCCCTGCTCCCCCAAACTCTTCTGCTCCAAGCAGTGAAGTTGGAACAACCCCTGGCTGTGTATCCTGTGCACTCAGCAGGGATGATGGCAGACACATCTTCCTTTCCTGCAAACCCTCCTTCATCCTTCCCCTGCCCTGCTCGTTGTGTGCAGTTAATTATCTTCTCTGAGACTCTCTTTAATTCCTGTGGAGGATAAAAGCTGGCTGTAACAATGCAGCACATCCCCATAAAGGCAGGAAAAGAAAGAAAGAGAGATTCCAGCTTCATACTGGGTGACAAATCAGTCAATTCTTGGCTGCCAGCTGATAGGATTATCCTAAATAGGCTTTGTGAGGCTTGGGTTTTATGCACACACACTCATCCAGATTAAGTGATAATGTTTTTGATGCTTGAATTAAATAATAATGTGAGGATATCAGGCACTGATCACTTCAAACAACGACAAATACCAATCTGGTATCTTATTAATCATTAAAATGAGCCCTGTGAAAACAGCAGTTCCTCAGCTTTTATGAACTGGCATTTCTCCACCGAAATCAGCAGCACTGGATTAATTTCTGCTGTGGGGAATTCGGCCCATTATGTTTTTATATTATTGTTAAATGTTACATTGGGGCTGGCACTGTGTCGAGGCTTTGCAGGGAGAGATGTACATAAAATTATCATAATGATGGACTTAATTGTGAACACGGTTCCTTTTTAGCCGTGTTTCAGTTAATTTTTAACATTATTCATTCAAAAGTGGGACATACCTTGGACAGGCAGAGGTGCAAAGCACAGAATGGTGTTAAAAGAAAGATATTCTATAAATCTATGATTCTGTGGTATGTGACTGAGTACCTGACAGGAATTCTCTCTTATGCACCCACACATTTCAGGCAAAGGCAAAATTCCCCCGTGTTTTTCAGCCCAGCTGTGAAGCAGAGAATGATATTACATGCAGAGGCCTCCACCATAAACCAAACTCTTAAAAAGCAAAGACTAATTTTCTCTTCAGGATTCAGTTTTGGGTTCTAATTATCCCAACTTGGCAAGTTAACTAAGCTGTTGTAATGGCCCATATGCACCACATCAGCCTGCAGGAAACATTAATGCCTGAAAGCTGAACTCTTTTTATGGATTCGTGGCCTTTTCACAAGTGCTAAGTGAAATATATTAAAATTATCTCAGTGAGTTTAAGTTACAAGACAGTTCATTACATGTGCCACGTGGCTGACAGAGTGCATCTCATCAGTAACCATTGCTCAGGTGATGATGTAGCTTTAATTGGCTCATTAATTTGAGACTTCAGCTGGTACATTTTAAGTCGAATTTTCCTTGCCTGTGGAGGTGCACAGACTTTCCAAACTGCAAGTAGAAATTCCTGCCAGCACAGGAGGGGAAGTTGCTTCTGCTGTTAATTCAGGAGGTTCTGTTGCCTGCACACCCAAGCAGTGTCTGCCTCAGCCCCTGTCAGGATCTTCGTTCCAGCAAGCTGTCACCACTGGCTCTATTTTGTGAGCCAAAAGGAGCCAATCTGCTCCTCCACGCCAGCTTCTGTAACAGCCCCAGATTCCATCCCACCACTCATTTTACCCACCCAGTGATTGGTCTCAAACCAATCTTGATTGAAAGACTCTCCATGAAGATTTTACTAATGATCCCTGTCACCCTGCTTTATTATATGTTCTCATTCCTGGTTTGATTTGTCCAGCTTTAATTTCCTCTTAGAGTCTTTTGTTTTCCCATTCTTTGCCAAACTGTAAGGATGCCAGAGTCAGAATTATGTCTTCTGTAAGTGCCTAGATATCAGCCACAAAGGGATAACATGGCTCATTATAGAGTTCCTTCCCTTTTAGTGTTTTAAAAAGTTATTAACACATAAAATTTTACTGCGCCGATTGCTGGTTCTTTTATCATTTTGTGCTATTAAAAAAAGCTGCAAAAATCTCTGTTAATTCAGAACACCCATGAATTAATACTGCCAGCCCACTCTGTTTTATTTGGCACCCTGACTTGCTAGACTGTTGGTTCTGCTGTAAATTCAGTTATGCAAAGCACCCACTGGTCTCCTGAGCAAGGGGATGTCCCCGTGCTCGTGTCCCACGCTGATGGAGTGCAGCACAAGGTGTTCTCACGCTGTGTGGAGCTGCCCAAACTCTACAGCTGAACTAGGCTGATGTTGTGTCTGGGCTAATTAATCCTGTCTCTCTGTGGAACTAATTAGCTGGGGCGCCGTGGTGTGGTGGCTGAGTTATCACATCAGGTTTGGTTCTGTCTTGATGTCCTCCAGCTTAGGGATCTCTGTGCCTGTCTTGAAACCCTGATGTACACACACAGCTGAACATGAAGAGAGTCCCACTGGAGAAAACCCTGGACAGACATTAAAAAATGCAACAACCATGAGCATTAATGAGGGTTTTAGGGACTGTTCACTCATCATGTACAGGAAAAGCTTTTTATGCCAAGGTCTTAGAAATGTCACCCAAACCCCACGTCCAAATCAGTGACAAAAACACACAAAAAAACCCCAAACCAAAAGACTGAAAACAAATCACATAACCAGAAAGAGCTGACAGAAGATCAGGAAAGTGAAGTTCTCCACGCTCTGAGTTTGGATCACTGATTCCAGTCATGGCTCATTACCTGAAGACCATCAAGAGCAGATGACTGGATGTGGTCTCCTCAGCTCTTCACCTCCACACCGCAGAAGGACGTGGAATTTACCAGCTTCACAATCCTGACAGGATAGAAATTTGTTACCTCTTGATGTGCAAGCACAGCTTGCTCCCAGTTTAAGGAGGAAGGGGTGTAAATGTGTAAAGTCACTGTGGAAGGCTCTGAACCTCCAAACTGAGGAGAAGACCCCTAAGAGGCTGTCATTGAGTGACAGGAAAAGAAAGGATCATTGAGTGAAAAAATCTTTGCTTTTTTGGAGGATCCCTGTTCTGTCAGCACCCAAAATACACGGAAACTGGCACTGCAAGCTTCAAAACTTCAGGAGACCTGAAGGGATGGTTCCTTTGCCCAAAGAATCCTTTCAAACCTGATGTGCCCCTGTCACTCAGAAGTGACAGCACCTCTGACAGCTGCACAAATCCAGTTCACACCTCCCGTGTGAACAGTTTTCAGCTGCTGTCCAGAGCCAGGATTCTGTTGAAAGGTGTATTTGGCAAATGGAAATGATCTGCCGTGACCTTGTTTGGTTTTGAGAACCTGCCAATGTCATACTAGGCTGGAAGAAGCTCCCTGGTAAGGCTTGGATTAAGAAGGTCGTGGCTTACTTGGAGCACTCCACACGTGGATAAAAACACAACTCCCATGAAGCAAAATGAAAAATACTTGAGCTAGCTGGAGTAGTCACATCTGTGTAAAAGTCTGTGTCTTTGTGGGTGCTCTTTGGGGTACATTCTGATGGCAGGACAACTTTTAATTGATGTTTGGAGAGGAATCTGGAATGATTTGCTTGATGACTTGCTGGGATGACTCATGTCCAGCAGGAAACAAGGCAGTGATAAACTCAAATGAGGCTGTGGGAGGCAACATGCGAAAAGCTCATTATAAGCATCATTCTTTTAAGCAGTTTTATGATGCAGAACAGATTCCAGGTTATTACAATAATTTTACAGTGAAGGGCAGATAAGGACTAGGGCGGGACGTGCTTCCAGGCAATATCCTCTTCTCTTTGTTAGAAAATTTGGAGAGTAATTTTTAAATGAATCTGGACTCAGAGCAGTCCAGCTCTCCTCTAGACCTGGCATGCTCTGGAAACTTTGGAAGGAGTTCTGCTTCTTTGGAGATGCTCTATGAGGTGTCAGTGTGAATGTGATTTACAGAGAGATGAAATATAGACAAGTTATTATGAAAAGGGCCAGGAGGAGCCCAGCTCCACGACCACTCTGGGAAGGAGAGGATAACCCAATAATCCCTGTGTTTAGTTCCCTGTCTTTCACACAAAGACCTGTAGTGGGTGGATCTTGTCTGGATGCCAGCTGGCCAGAACTTCACATAAAAGCCAAGAAAAAGGAGGAGGAAATGGAATACTCCTAAAGATGAGCTTTGTCATCTGAAACAACATGCTCCATGTCCTGGGAAGAGACTGGATATTCTCCATCTGCTGATGGGAAGCAGATAATATATATTTTGCTTTCCTTTGTGACCACACACAGCTTTGCTCAACAGCCTCCCTCTTGACCCAAAAGGATTTCTCCATCCTATTTTCTCCCTCTCTGTTCTGCTGAGGAGGGGAGTGATGGAGTGGCTGGGTGGGCACCTGGTATCCAGCAACGCCAGCCCACCAGGGCTTTTTCTTTGCTTTAATTTCCCCTGGCTAAACCACAGCCCCATCCATCTTTGCCCTTGCACTGTGCAGTCTGGTCCCTGACTAAGGAAGGTCTGGCTCACACTACCTGTTATTTGATAGTCAGAGGAAAAAATGCTTATAAGGTGTGATTTACAGAAGGAATTTTGTGCATCTCCTTGGAGTTTAGATTAGCAATGAGGAACTAAATTCGACTCCTTGATCGTGGATGGACAGGAACTACTTCTGCTGGGAAATAAAAACCCTCATTTCAGCAGGCAAATCACATCTGTGTTCTTTGGAATTCTGTCTTCATTCCACTATAAATTATGGACTGAGTTCAGTTGGAGCACATACTATTCATTTATTTGCCATTCCTGTTGTNATATATATATATGGAAAATTTTAGGGCTGTCAATATCACTCATGGTATCCTCTATTAATCATGGTGTGGGTTTTTTTGAAAAACAAAGGGGTTTTTTGGTTTTTTTTTTGAAGAAAACAGTTCAGTAGGGAAAAAAAAGAATGAGAAGAAGCCTTAGTGGATAACTATAATTTTTTTCTTCTTGTGAGAACCCTGCATTTCTGGTTTCCATACACAGACTCTCGATGCACACTGGATAGCTGTGTCCTTGATAGCTGCAAAATTAGCAGCAAGATATGCATAGGAAATTCTTGATAAGTACTCATTAGTCACTCGTCTCTACCCAATTATGCTAATGAATCAGAAGGAATGGGAAGTGGTGAAGGAGGGACTGCACTTTTACATGAAGCTTCCAGAAGATCTGAATTGAGGGGCACTTTAAGGCATTCTGCAGAGAAACAGAAATGGATTGTGGTGGTGATGTTTAAGGCAAGTTTCATGAAGTTTTTTTTTTTATCAGGCAACCAGAAATAAGCCACCTGTTTGCCTGGGGAATTAAATCAAGCTTCCTGCTGGAACAGAGTGGAACGTAAATGGCACCAATAGTGGGGATTTTGGGTGTAACAAGATGTCAGTGGTTATATTTACAGAGGTTTTACTAGGACCTTGTGAAAACAGAAGGACTAGAAAAGAAGTAATAGACAAATATTTTGAGAAGAATCCTGCTTGTTTTAGCAGTCATAAACTTACCTGACTGGTCTAAATTAAACTCTTAGGTACCCTCAATTATTTGTAAGGAGAAACAGATACAGGCAGTGATTCATCCCATCTTAAAACATTTATTTATGATTTCTGCACAAAAATACCTTCTAGAAGTACCTTTCTCTTTTTTTCTCTCTTTATAAACCTTATAAAACAGGTGACACACATGTTTAGGTTTTGAATAGCTATTAGATTTTAAATTATATTTGGGGTTATCTCCAAACCTGAGCAGGGCTGTGATTCAAGGCCTCCAAAATATTTCAAGTTGTTCTTCTAGTGACGAGTATTTGATTAGAGAAAGCTGGAAATTTCCCAAGTGGATTTTCTTCCTCTTCAAAAAATGCTGATACGTAAGGGAGAACATGGTTCACCAAAAAAACAAGGATTTTTATAAGAACACTATATAAATACCGAGTATATACTCTTGGTCTAATCTTGAAATACAATTTGAAATGAAATTTCATGTGGAGAGGAGCAAAAGCTTTGGCTATAACATGGTTTATTGCCACTCTACCAGCGTGCTGCTCCATATATATTTACTTTCACAGGTGTAACAACATAATCCTGGACCCAAATGCGATGGAAAAAATTGGAATTACCTGCAGCCACGTGTGAGGGTTTTCATTTGTCTTCTTTGTAGTCTAATATTGTGTCCCTCTGGTTGTGCTGCTTTGACATGATTGCTCTAACACAACTCTGACCCTGTATTTCTGTCTTCTTTCCAGACTGAGGAAGCCTCCCTGGATTCCCTGTGAGGGGGATTTTGCTGTTTAAATGTGTAACTAAACCAGTCAGTGAGGCTGACTGCTAAATCAAAAGCAACTACATCAACAAAATCAGAGTGTACAACTGAGACAAACAAACACACTGCAAACCAAAACAAAATAAACCAAAAAAACCCCCACATTAGCCCCAGAAAATTAAAAACAAGCACAGTAGCCTAAAAGTATCCATACTACAGAAATACAGTGTGGACTCAAAGATTCTGGAGAGCACTGGATGTGTTCAGTCAGGAAGAGCATCTTTCCAGTTTCCTAATAAATTTTTGTATGATTTTGGAGAAAAAGCTTCTTTATTTTGAATCTTTGCAGGCTCTGTTGAGCCTTTCACAATCTGCAACTTTACACCATTAGCTGGCTGAACAATTTAAGGGACATGACTATTTTTATCAAGCAATTTTCAAAGGAATGTATATAGATATTATTTCAACCATATCTAGTTTGTTTATTCTTTATTTCTGAGATGAACGGGCTTTTACCATCCCTGGTAAAATCACTTTTTAATAGCATTTTTGAGGATGGCAGTTCTTCACCAGCTGACACGAATCTGAATGGAAAATAAAAGATATAAAGATCTGTCAATGCAATAGAGGGTTAAAAAATCCTGATTTTATAGCATCATAAAGCTGAATAAAGGATAGCAAGGCTTAGACAGCACAAAATACCATAGTAGTGCCCCAATTTCTGTTTTAATATTTCATCTTTAATGTATTCTTTCATCTTCAATGTATTCTTAGACACAGCTCATGGCTTAATCTGAATGCAGAATAAACAGGAAAAAGTGAGACTTCAGGTCACTTCTGAAAATGATGGTTCTTTAAGTAAGACTTATTTTGCCAGGTACAGTAAAAAGGGGGATGAAATGAATTTAGGAGGCTGTGTGTAGTTCTGACATGGAAACTTGCCCATTAAAATTTCAGCAATGGGTCCAGACAAGGATTAATCCACAAAAGCTGCCTCTGTCATCTGTGCCTGAATCCGTGGCTGGTGGTTTATATCACAGGGGAATCAGCCATCAGGGAGTTGTGAAGAAAACAGTTTAATCCAACCCCCTGAGCATTAACAATGGAATTTAGGTGTCACTTCCCTGCTCTGTGACAGATCCTCACACTGATTTGAAGGTTTGTCACTTAGGTCCAGCCTTTGAAAGGATGCACAGGTAGGAATCGCCACCAAGATATTTGGGAGGGTTTCACTGAGGTGGGTGGCCTCACACAGGAAAGCTTACACAGGTAATAAACAGTATAAAAAGCTGAATTTCTGGAGGGATATTTCAGTTCTAGGAGGTGGATTTACCTGCCTGAGCACTGACATGAGGTCTCAGACCTGTCTCCAGGGGACACCGAGGCATCCCAGAGCTGATGGATCTGATACTAAAACCTGTCCCCCTCTGGACAGGCAACTGAAGGCCAGCCTGGAGCTGGCAGAACATCTGAAATTGCACCAGATTTTTATGTTTAAGCATCTAAATCATATCTCAAACTAACACTTAAGGGTTTAGGACCTAAATATTTCTAAATATTTGAAGATTTTTTTTCAATTGGGCAAGCACAGGGCTATGGCACAACTTGAGCTACCACTCTTTTACAGGGTGGACTTATGAACTCCTGGCATCATTTCACTTCTGCAACATGAGGAATGTGCCCTGATGTGCAGATGATGCTATTTAATTTGAAAAAAAAAAGAATTGTGGTGGTCAGAGGCTTGATACAATAATCATTCTCTGATGCAGTTGTAGCAGATTGCCTCTTCAGCCCCTCCATTTAAAATGTTTTTCAGCTTGGAGGAAAAAAAGGCCAGAAAGGATTGACAATTTTGACATTTCTTTTTTTCACTAATGAACAAGACAAACAAAGCCAGAAAAGCCTCTAAGGAGCTCTCTAACTTCCTTCAGAAGTCACCAGAATTCTAGGATTGACTTATTATCCCTGATATCCACAGTTAATTTTCTTTTCAACATTTTAAAAAAATCACTACCCAGGTGTTTTTTTTTTTTTTTTTTTTTTTTTTAATAATATTAAAAAACACAACAAGCTTTTCTTCCAGATTTTCATATTCACCACCTCTGAAAAAGCCAAGGGAATCTGCAAAGAACAGAATAATCTGTTCAATTCATAAGATGATGAAGAGCACTGAATAGTCTTTTCCCCCTTATCATACGTTGACCAATGTCATGGTACCCTGATGCTCCCTTTTTTTTTTTAAATCTGGAAATGAAAATCTGGAAATAAAATCTTCCACTACTCTCTGAAAGTTACCGTGATCCCCTGTTAATATCAATACTCTCATTTTGTTAGTGGCAGGCTGCTCTAAAATGAGATTTACAGAAAGCAATTTGCCTACAGAACTGCAGCATATTTGACAGCAAATACCCAGGTTGTTTTCCTTGGCTAATAAATCCCTCCTGTACGTGTGGCTCTGGGTGCTTCCACCTACTCACAACCACTTCCTAGGACACTGCTGTGGAGGCATAAATTGGTTTTTTCCCCCATCTTATTTCAGTATTTCATCTGAGGAGCTCTGCCAGCTCCTGAGAGAGGTTATCAGTTTTCCAGGGTTCCTTTGAGGGCTGTTGAGTGACCCTGCCACAGTGATTCCCACGTTCATCCCACTTGCTCAAGGAGAGCTGTGCAATCCCCCTCTGGGTGTAAATTATTCAGGGCCTCTTTATTGCTTCATGAGGTTGAAGTGGGAACAGCAGTTGGTGCAGATCAGCTGCACTCAGTTTGTTCAGAGCTCTATTAAAGAATATTTCAGTGGTAAACCATCCCAGGACTTCCACAACATCATTTAACACTCCATCAGTAGCAACAAATGTAAAGCTCTGTAATTAATGTTATGGGGAATGTTTGGAGATGCAAAATTTAATTACCTGCACTAAATTTAGCTGGAAAAATCAGGTTAATTACCTTATTTCAAGGTGCCATGGAGAATAAAATGCAAAGGATGGCTAAAAAACACAGGGTGGTAACTGAAGCACAAAGTCTTGTGGAAAGTTCAGCCGTGGCCAGGGGCTGGGTTCCTCTGTGAGGGTCATTCCAGCCCCATTGTGGCCTCTCACTCCCTGCTGGGGAAAGAGTTTATTTGTATTAATATTTGATTTTTTTTTTTTTAGAACAATTCAACTCAGTGAGGTATCAAAATTGACGTGGAAGCCAACTAGAGAAAAACTTCATGGACAAATCAAGCCCTTTCTCCCCCCTGTAATTTTATTTTCTTTTCACTTATTTGGCCCAAGTCACACCTCGGTGCTGGATTAATTCTGCTCCACATAAATCAGAAAAACTTAAAACCTTGCTGGGAAGAACAGGCCCTACTGATACCCCCCTGATATCTGAGCTAATGTGCAGAAGAATTAACTCCCCCTTTATTGGTGGGTTTTGCACCACCATTTGCTGAATTTTTGACAAGATTTAAATGGGTCCTGTAAAGGCTACAGGTGGATTTTCTGAAAGCATAAATTATCTGAGACCTGGGTTTTAGTAAAATCTTCTTGAAGTATTTAAAAGCTGCTGCCATCAGTGTGTGCCCTGCCCTGGAGCAAAGAGCAAAGAGCAAAGGGCAGAGCAGGATTCAACCTCACTGGGATGTCCTGGAGAGATAAAGCCAAAAGACACCAAGAAGGGATAAAAGCAGTCAGTAAAAATAGAAAAAAAAATTAAACACCCCACAGAATTAGAAAATAAAAAAAAACCAACAAAACAAAACACACAAACAACAAAAAACCCAACAACAACAACAAAAAGCCCCAAAACAAAACAAACACTAAAAAAAAACACGAACAAAAAACCCCAAACCACAAACAAACAAACAAACCTCCCCTTAAAAAAACCCAAAAAACCAAATTTTCCTGCCTGTTGACCAACAAGTAAAACAATAAGAAAAAAAAAAAACAAGCAAAAAAGCCCAACAACACAACCAAATAATGTTTCTGACTTATTATTTCTGTCCTATCGTTTGTCAATACACACTGTATTCCCAGAGCCTGGCAAAATTACCACGGAAGGAAACTCACTTTTTCTACAGGAAAAAAAATTTAAAAATGACATTTTGAAGTTATGGGGAGAGAAGTCCACAAAATCTTTTTTTTTTTTTTTAATTTACGTGTCAGAGTCCATGAATTTTAGCTAAGATGCAAATCCCAGAGCTTCATAAAGCTGTAAAGCACTGAGACACGAGCACAGGAGCTAAATTAAAACCCAGTTCTATTGATTAGTGATTAAGAAATTTAATTAGGGAGATTCCCATTATTTGCCCTTCCATTTTTATAAGTCGTAAGAGGAAGTACTAAGAGCTGCACTAATCCAGATTATTGAAGGGCTAAGGGAGGCTCTCCCAGGCAGAAAAGCGTGGTGCCACGATGATTAATAAGGTGAAATGTGAGAACTGGGCCCTTCACTGCTCAGCTGTCTTTGGAGGCAGGTATTCACCCACCAGCAGGCACTTCTAGGCTGCCACAGGTCCTGGGCAGCAGCAGAGGAGATGTCCAAGGAGGTGATCAATGGGCTTGGAAGCCTCAAGTGGTGCCCATTGCTTGCAGCCTCCTGTACCCACTGCTCTGGATAAAAAGGGGAAAAAGGAGGAAAAAAAAAGCGATTTTGGAGTTGTAAATAAATTTTATTTACTTTGCTCGCTCACTTTTTCGCCTTGAGATTTTATTCTTTAATTTAAAAGCATGAATGGATCTCTGAAATGACCAAAGAACTGGAATATCCTGGAGAAGAGCTGATCTGTGTATGATGAAAATAGGAATCCATGTGAATATGAGACCATTCTTTTGCTGTGCAAATGCAACCCTATTAGAAGACTCTACAGTGTCACCAGCAATGGATTTAGAAATTGTACACTCTGAAATTATGATGACAAAAAGGATTTCACTTTTCAGAAGAGATTGCCTTGATTATGCTTAAATTAAATTATTTCAAATTATCTCATCATATCTACCTGTAGCTAAACACAAGGTATAAAAGGTTTTTCTCCTTTTAGAAACCAGATTGTTGAAAATGAAAAAGAAAAATTATTACTTGTCTCGATCTTCCTTCTTCTTTTTCTTTTTTAATTTTTATTTTTCCCAAAGATCATTAGGTGCTTGGCACCAGTGCAGGTGTATGAATACATCTCCCAGTAATAGCTTTTACAAATCTGATGACACATTTCAGAGGAGAAAGCTTTCCTCTTAACTGTAAGAACTCGTGTTAGCAGCCCCGGTGAAGGAGTGGAGATGGTGTTAAAAATTATAATCAATGACTCAAGGGAGAGCTGCAAATTACTCTGCCACATTACAGGAAAATCAAAACTCAAACAGTGAACCTTCCCTGATAATGGGTGTATAAACAGGAGATAGGGAGTGAAGAACAGGGATTATGGCTGCCCCTGTCCATCCTGGAAAGACATCCCACCAAAGAGAGCAAATCTGGAATACGTGATGGGAAGATAAGACCTTAATGCCATTTTAAAAGAAAAAGGCTTTGGGAATTTGGCAGGGTGGCCAGTGGTGAGACCACTGAGGCCGAAGGCTTTCATACTGAGAGCCCACAGAACGTGGGCAAAGCTCTGCCAGAGCTGCACATCTGCCAAGCACTCTGCAGGTAGGAGGTCATGAAAGGAGAAGCCAAAGTTTACCCAAATTCTTCTTTATGAACTTCCTGTCATTCAGATCTCCTGCACTCCTCTAGAAGGCTCATTAACGATTTCTTTTCAAGAGCCTGGTGTGTGCCTTGTTGCACACCCCCACCTGTTGCATCCCTTGGCCTCTGTTCAGGATCAGGATGAATTATGTGATGTCTTCTTTGACCCAAACACCCCTTCAGGGTTTGGATGCCCTCCTTATTATGCAGTTGCACACCAAGAATATCCCGAGGAAGATTTATTTAGGATGATTTTCCCCTTCAGCCAGTAGCCCCCATTAACAACTGCCCAGGCAGCCCTTGAGAAACTCAGAATAAAGGGCAGCAGGCAGGTTTTGCTCCCCTGGTGAAGCACTGGGGAGCTGCTCGCTGCAGATGCACCAGTCTTACATCTTTATTGTCCTCAGAGTGAAATGCTCATGTCTCTCCAGGCACCCTGGAGTCTTTCTTAAGACATCTGTCTTTTAGACAAGAGAAAAATGAGGTTATTTCAATTCTGCATGCAAAGCTCCAAGAAACAGTTTAGAGGCAGAGGAGCATAAATAAAAGATTATTAAAGCTTATCAAAATCTGCATAAATAAAATTCATCCAGTGAACAATGGGCTTGGCTTTAACCCAGAGGATCAGCCTCACTTTTCATGCAGAGGAGAAAAAGGCTGTCAGAAAGTTTATTCAGCTCACCTAATTGATGTCTGGTCTTCAAGCAATACCCTCATCCTTTCCTCTATTGAATAAATCATGATCTGAGGCCACAGCTGTCCTTATATGTTCATTTATACAAAGATTCAATGTCTAGAGAATTCCTGGTCATATTGCAAACCTCCAGCAAATGTCTTACACTTATTCTGTTTACAATTATCTAAATTATAATTATGTAAACATCTCGAATTAGAAATCAGGCAGCCAGGACAGTGACCGAGGCACCACCTAGCAAATATGTGAAGTGTGACCCCTCTCCCTGGCATGGATTTATCCTCCCCAATAATTCCCAGGCATGGTGCAGAAGCTGGCACAGGCAAAGGAGCATTCCCAGTTATCCAGGCAGGCACTTGATCCCATTTTGAAAGCTAAGAGGTTTTCATGGATCAGAGCTAGCAAACGCTGCCTGGCCCATCTCAATTATTAATGTGGTTTTGGCCCGAGTGTGGGGCCTCAGAAGTGCTGATTGTTACCATGGTCTGGACAGAGCCATCAGACAGGGCAGCAGCAATCAAAGGTTGCCTCTGCCAAGCACAGAGATTGCTAACATGGGGTTCAAATGTTTCTAAAATCATGGGTGGGAAAGGAACCTTGAGCCTGGTAGGCCCTGGGAAAGGAATGTTGTGCTCTGTTCTTACTAGATCATACAGAACTGCACCTGCATATTGATAAATGATGTAATTGTTAAGCATATTGATAAAAGACATGATTCTTGTTAAATATGGTTATTGTTCAGTAGTAACAGTGATTGTTGTTTAGCAGTGACAGAATCATGAGAAATGATGTTTAGAGTACCTGGTAAAGGTCATGGGAATGATATTTAGGATGAAATTATGCTTATACAATAGAACAATAAGTAGTTATAGAATGTTATGGTATACATATGTGTGCATCTCAAATCAATGTCGGAGTCAGATTTGGGTTTCTACCCCTGGCTCCCAGAGCTCTTCAATTAAAGCACCTGCCTCTACTCCCCCTGTGATTATGTGTTCCTGAATGCCAACAAGATGGGCAGAGCTCTGGCTTTGGCTGGAGGAATCACAAATCCATGGGAATGTTGTATTTCTCATAGGCTAGCAGGGAACAGTTTATCTTTGGAAAACCACGTGCAAGAAACATTGTACTAAAAATCATTTGCCACGTCAGCGTCGGAACACTCCTAGAGAAGGCTTGGGTTTGGATGCTTGTGGCAGGGACGATCCCAGGCAGAATAATTCATTGGGAATTACAGCAGTTTGGGGCTGAGTGGCCCCCTCTGTGTAGCTCTAAGAATCACAGAGTGGTTTGGGTTGGGAGGATTTTAAAACTGATCTTTTGTTCCACCCCCTGCCATGGGCAGGGACACCTTCCACTATCCCAGGGTGATCCAAGCCCTGTCCAACCTGGCCTTGGACACTTCCAGGGATCCAGGGGCAGCCACAGCTGCTCTGGGCACCCTGTGCCAGGGCCTGCCCACCCTCACAGCCAAGAATTTCTTCCTAACATCCATCCAAGCCCCACTCTCTGTCAGCTTAAAGCCATTCCCCCTCGTCCTACTGCATCAATCATTTACCTCAGTTTGGGGGTGAATGACTCTGTCTGGCTCTCAGGAGTCACAGGATGCCCTGAAGCTCTTCCACAGATAAAAGAAACTTGTTCCAGGCACCACTTGCAAAACCTGACTATTTGATGCAAGTCCAGAGGCCAGGGATGTCAGTTCCAGAGAGCTGATGCATCCCTCACACTTTACGTGTCACACACAAAAGGAAGGCCCAGAGCTGTTAATGAAAATAAAAGATCAGAATTTGTTGTGCACCACATCTAAAAAGGGATGTGATTTTTGGCTTTTCAACAGCTCAATGCCTCCAGTGCAATCTGGTGATTCATTGGTGTGGTCAAAAGTGATGGGCTCATTTATTCCTAGATGGTGATTTCCTGGAGTTCCTATTATTGTCCTAATTCTCCCACTGAAGTCACTGATGTCATCACTGACTTCCCTCTCATAATCACAAATCAGAAGGCTGTTTATATAATCTACTTTTATTTCCTGTGGAGCATAGTCCAGGGATTTCTCTAACTGGTTCTCCAACAGATTTCTACTCAAAAATTTATAAAGAGTGTTCTGTACCAGTATCCTTCATTTAAGTACTTTTGTTCTTGGTTAATTGCTCACAGTTTGTTTTAAAATACTTGGACTGTGGAAACCTCTTGGAATTCAGATGAAAATAAATCTTGGGTTGTTTTTCCCTCAGGGTGGAATTTAGCTTTATCAAAATTAAGGTATCAACCTGCTGCCATCTATGTGAGCCTTTTTTATTTAATATTAAGTAGGTTTTGTTCATTATTTTTATATTAAGTTATCCTTTGTTCATTATTCTTATATTACACATACATTGTAACCATGTTTTCATCTTCAATCACCAGGAAACCTAACATTTAATATTTACATGAGGTTATGAATTATTTTACAACTATTTTGTTCTCAGCACAGATTTGTCTTGTACATCCCACAAAGGAATAATTTAATATTTGTCTTGCAGATGTCGCTGAAGTCTATATTAAAAACCAAACAAATCCTTAAATTTGAATCTTTCCTCAGAGAACATGCAGCAGGAAATGTTGTTTGGTGGAATGCAAAAACATTAGAGATTGCACACTGAGTCACTTCTTGGATATAAAACATCCTCCTTCTCATCCCGGGTCCCCAGGGTTTGATTTTTTAACATCATTTGAAAACCTTAAGGCTGTAATAAACAGTTTACAAAATTATTTCCTCTCAGATTCCGAGATGGGAATTTGTGACAATACATTCCACCTGCAGACAGCCCTGCAGGTGAAAAAAGCAGCTACAACAGGTGAGTGGATCATGGAAAAGAGAAAAATAACAACAGAGGTTTTTTCCCCTCACTTTCAACTCACTGATTTGCAGTATTTAATTTATTTTTTTTTTTCTTAATCAACAAAAGAGATTTCAAGCTTGGGAGCTGTCAGAAGTGCTGTCATGTTCTATATGAGACAAAAAGAGGCCCAATATAGAGACAATGGCTATTAGCTTTCTTCTAAACCCTTTAAGTGAAATAATTGGGATCAGGATAACATTTCCAAACATTCTCGCTGAACTTCTCAACAACACATTTTCCCCTCCTTGTTCAAAGATGAAAAATGGAAAATGGAATAGGGAAGAGGTCAGAGATCATCCAGGCCTGGGGTATTTTATACCTGTTGCTTGTCAGATGTCTTCCATTTCCATGTCTGTATTACACTGTAATTCAATTTTGATGAGGCTTTTGTTTGCTAGATTTGCTTGATCCAAGAATAAAAAAAATCAGGATTTGCTTATGCTTAGAATTTTTATCTCTTCTCTCCATTTGAAGCTGAGCATCAACTAAAAATCACCTGGACCTTGTATATTGTAATAAATTGGGATATTGATATTTGGGGCTACTTTTTAGGTCATGGTTAATGCAGTTATTACACAGTGAAGGAGTTTAGTGTCATGTTCTGATTAAAATCTTGTTTTGGCTCCTTAACATTTCTGTTCTTACTTCTACTACTCAGAAGCAATTTTTTTTAGCCTGGGAAATGGAACCAAACTTTACTCTGCAAGCAGTGGGACCACGATCCCAGGTGGAAAACCCAGCTGAACTTCCTTCTGCTCCCTCATTCATTCAGGCATTAATCCACCCCCCTATCAGACAGCAAACATGGAATAAATAACCATATTTTAAAGACAGAAGCTGGCAAAGTCCCTCAGAATAATTCCCACCTAATTTGGAATGTCATTGATTTGTTTGGTTTCTTCATCACAGCAGCGTAACTGAGATATTTAAAAATTATCTGTTCTTTTGATTATTTCCACCCCCACTCTACCCCCGAATATGTTTAGATGCAGTTTATTATCTTTGCAAATCTCAGGCAGGAAAATAACCTGGAATAACAGTGTAAGTCAGGGGCAGGCAGCTGTTAATGCTGATAAGAGCCAGGAGGATTGATAATTGTCATCAGAGAGCAACTAAGCAAAGGAGCAAAAATCAATTCATCTAAGCAATTTTCCAAGGAAATCTTGCTTTAAAATGTGGTGAGAAATTAGGGTGGGGGAATAACCTTGCTGCTGAATGTACTCTTGCCTCTAAAGATGTATGAATAAAACACCTCTTGGTAATCCAGCCTCTGAGATTTTAAACTATTCCTGCCGAGATTTTAAAAGATAAATAAATATTCCTTCTGTGTTGAACCTTGTACTCTTCAAATAAAGTTCTGTTTTGGGGCTGGAACTCTTAACTAACTATGGGTTATAGGTATGGTCCCAAAGGGTCTGAGATTTTTCTTAATTAATAAAATATGCATTTTTTACTTTTTTACTTCTTTTATTTTGTCTTAGTTAAAAAAAAAAAACCTGCAATGACAATATTTTGCTTGTTTGCTGAAGTAAATGCATTGCTTTCGAATCTTTACCCAGCTTTGGGTTGTCTTTTGTGAAAGTTGCTACAGATTAAATTCCATTATCTTTCACTTCATAACTTCAGTGCAGGAGAGAACACAGATGTTGGCATTCCTGACACTGAAAAAAAATGCTTTTAAAAACAATGATTTTAAAATCCTTTCCTTAGTGAAGTGAATTTGTGGTGCCCCATGTTGTTGCTTCCATAGCTGCACTCTAACTCCATGAGATATTCTAAAATAACATTTCTAAAAATATAGATATCTTTAGAAAAGAATTTTTTATAAGTGCTTCTTCAGGTGAGATATTTTTAAATAGCACAGACACATTTTCTGTATTAGCATTTCAGCTTCCCCTGGTGTTTTGTCTTCTGACTCTCCCAATATCTGAGTAGTGAATGTGTGAAGGTTCTACCCCCTTTTCTGAATTAAGGTCAGAATTATTCTGACATCAGTGACCCCGAAGGACTGGATTTGGTCCTTAATGAGAAAATCCATTAAAATTAGATTTTTAGATCAGCCACGTGTTCTGAGTGGCACCCCTGTGTATGTTCACAGGCAGGATTCCCATGAAAGCATCTTGAGGGACCTTCCACAGAACCCCAGAGTGGCTGGGGTTGGCAGGGGCCTCTGGAGATCACCCAGTCCAACCTCTGCTAACACCTGGAGCAGCTTGCACAGGATCACCTCCCTGTAGGTCCAGAGAGATATTTCTTCTCCCTGAAAATTACTCTTCAAACAAGGCATCTCAGGAGTGAGGGGAGAACTGGGTAAGTCACTGTGCATCATGGAAGGAAACACTCCTGATCATCTGTGCTCTTCTCAGGCATAGACATCCCAAAGGAAAAGAACAAAAAAAAGACAAAAAAAAACCAGAAGAGAAAAAAACCCCAGTGCTAGTAATTTATGTGCAGAAACAACCCATTAGATGTAAGTGAAGGTGTCAGTAAAACTCATAGACTACAAACCCAGCAGTCTTTTTATTTTTGCTGTGAAAGATGTTCCTAATTTTCCACCTGTGTGGGCTTAGAATAGATTTGTTCAGTGCCTTGAAGCAGCTGCTCCCGAGGTGTGGATGAGAGGAGAACTCTGAAGCTCAGTCTGCCTTTCACTGGGTTACTCCCATGCCCTGTGCAGGTTCTGACTGGGATGGAGTTAATTTTCCCCCCAGTAGCCACTACAGGGCTGTGCTTTAAGCCTGTGCTGAAATGTTGTCAGAATGTCAAGTGAACGCTGATTTTAACCAAATAATGCTTTCATCTGAATTGGGTTTATTTCCCCAAGACAGACAATGTTCCTGAAAGGAATCTGCCCATCAGGATTAGAAAATGGACAGCAGGAATTAGAGTGTTTTGAAGAGAAAATGGATGTATTTACTCCCAGTAATAATACTCACAGTGCTCAGGGAATGCAGATTTGACACCGTCCTTGCTGTTCTTGTGGGAGGTGTCCCTGCCCATGGCAGGGGTAGGAACAAGATCATTTTAAGGTCCCTTCCCACCCAAACCATTCTGTGATTTTTGATACCCCTGAGAGCACAGAGTCCCCTAGAGAAGGCCAGGCTGGAAGGTTTGTGCCTCCAGTCAGCTGTGACTGTGGATAAACCCACAGTGTGGAGAGACTGAGGCTCACAGGGTGTTCTGATCAGCACATTTAATCCTGAAGACAGCCCTGCAGAAGATTGCTGGAATGACAACACAAATGGCTTTGTTTTCCTCCTCTGCACTGGAGCAGGGGCACCGGTGGCCATTAGTTTTGTCACTAAGGCAACTACAGGCAGGGAGGGAGAGGGAAAGGTTTTACAGAGCAGTTTTCCTAAGGCAGCTCTGCAGCAGCTTCCCTGCCACACAAATCCTTCCTTTCCTGGGAGCTCAGGAATGCCTGGCTTGCTGCACGGGAAATTATTTACCCCTGCAATATTAAAAGAGCAGACAAGGGCTGTGGGAGGGAACAGAGGTGAAGCTGCTTTCTGCAGTGTGGGCTGGGCTCTGCTTCTCAGTCCAGGCATGTGTTTCATGAAGAAAAATCAGTTTAGAGCAAGGCAAGATGCCTCCCTCCCCCCTCCCCCGCCCCCCCCCCCAGCATAACACAAACCAGAAGCTCCTCAACAAGCCAGAATGAGGGAATCAATTACTTCTCTGTCTCTTAGGAAGAAGCAGAGCCTATAATGCAGATGTTTTTACAGCTGGCAGCACTGCTGATGATTTAATGCTTTAGGATAATTGATCCCTAGCATAGTTGTTTTTACAGATGAAGGGGGGGGAAAGGTTTGAGGGGGGGGAAGGGGAAGAGAGTGATAAATGTTTGCAAAAAGGGATATGAGCTGCCATTAAATGCATCCCCCTTTGACAAGACATGGCACTTAAAAATAATATTCAACAGAGATGGTTTGGAGAGAGGCTTAGCACACAAACCAGCAGCAATTCCAGCTCTTGCTGAGCCCTCCTGCCTCTGGAGCTGCTGCTGAATCCTGTATGCTCAGTGCTTCCCTGTTTGCATAAATCCTTGGCTTTGCTCTCAGCAAGTGACCAGAGCAGAGTGGAGAGCAGGCTGAAGCACAGCTCACAGCTTTGTTTACTGCACTGGCAATTCTCCCTCTAAGTGCATTATCCACGCTGCCAGAGCATCAGGTTTGCTATTGAGAGCTTTGGTGAGGTATCAAGCCGTGACACTTCTCGCCCCCATTATCTCATAATGAGCAGCCAGCAGCCAACCTTGGGATTTGGGAGGTCTCTGTACATTATTTGTCTATCAGGATCGTTTTAGAGCCCAGCTTAAACAAGCAAATCCCAGTCCCAGGACACTGACACCTGATTTTTTTCTCTGCTACATACATCACAATTGAGAGGGACCATAGTGACCGTAGAAAACTCCAGCTGATCATTTATTATTTTCCCTACAAACCTCAGCAGATGAAATAGTTGTGAGAGCTAAATAACCAGAGGAGGAGTGAGACAGAGAAATTCTCTGCTCTTGCCTGAAACCAAAACCCAAAACTTGCAACAGTGTTCAAGTAGTAAGATAAAAGGCAGGTCCTTAATGGGAGCTTCCAGGTGCCCCCATGGTTATGGGCACACCCAGCATCAGATTTCTACAGTTTTTATGAGTTCAACAAGCTAGAATATTTAACAAATATTGTCCAATTAGAAGAGCAGTTGGTTAGGTAATTTTCCCCTGTGTTCTGCCCCACTGGGGTTGCTCCAGAGGCTTCTTTGCCCCATTTCTTCTTGTGTCTTCTCAGATTCTGGTTGGAAAACAAAATGTCCTTTTGGAGGTTCTCTTCTTGAAAATAAGACTGAACAGAGTTTCAGCCATGTGTTAGAAGGTTAGCTTATTGTTCTGAAAAAGAGGGGGAAAGGGTAGGAAAAGCACCAGAAGCTACAACCATGTATTAGCAGTCTACAAAGCTACAAATATATGAAAATATATAGAAAGCAAAAATCTGTTTGGCAACAGAAGCCAACTCCGGATTTCTAATAAATAGATTCCAAATTGGAATAAATCAATAAACACAAGAACCAGTATTTCTGTACTGTTCAGTTAATCACAGTGGTTCTGTGTAGCCTCAAAACCCAGGTTTACAGTTTTCCCAAATTATTAGATTTGGTGTATCTGATGGATTTAATTGATTATACATAAAAGTAGTAATTGCTATTGCTATAATTGATGCGTGACAAGAAATAAAAATAGATTTACTATTTTCTCCTGTCCCTGCACAGTCATGATTTGGAATATCGATCTGCTATAATCACTTTTTATTTTTAAATCTATCTTGACACATATACTTACTCATACCCTCAGAGCTGCTTGGCATGGATGTTTCTTTGCTAATGATGTCAAACCCAGAGTAACTTCTACCAAAATATATGATCTAACTTTGGATACTATTCAGAAAATTGGAGGTTATTTTAAATCCAAAGAGAGACTAAAATTTGCCCGTAGAGCCTGTGAGATGAACAGGTAGTGTAAAAACCCCCAAAGGTTTCACCTGCATTCAGTGGCATTTTTCAGATTTATTCCTACTGAGGGGTGAGATCAGGAAAGTCTGATACTTTCTGCTGTTGCTAAACCATCTCCAGGGCAGAAATTCAGGTATTGCTGATATCACAGTGTTGAGAAGGTGTGCAGATGTGTGTGTGGAGATGACTCCTGTAAACACTGGCCAAACCTGTGACCTCTGTACAAACCTCGTGGCCTGGGGTTGCTCCCATCTGAATCTTCTCCTCTCTGGTCTGAAAGAGAAGGGAAGAAACACAAGATGATTTAAGTTGAAGCAGGGATGTTTTTTGATAACCTTAAATCATGGAAAGTGAATGTGATGTGGACCAAGATGGCCCCATTCCCCATGAGCAATTAACTGTTTCATTTGTCTTTACTGCCTGAAGTAGGTAGGAAAGTTTTTCTATGACTTATAGTTGAGGTAAAACCTTCTTGTCAGAGATTCTGAATGCTCACACCTCCCAAAGGTTTCAGGAGAGATCACATTTAAATCTGAAAGCCTATCTGTTTCTCATATGAGTTGTATCACAAAAAACCCAAGACCTTTCCCTACAAGCTTCACCAAACTTCCTTTGTCATAGACAGAAAATGGACAGATAAACAAGAGAGGGTTTGAGAGCTCATGGGTCAGCTGCTGGTTTCAGGCCGCTGAGCTCAGCTGAAGTTTGTTACAATGTTGAGTCTCAGCCCATTTTTAATCATGGAGAAATATAATCAGGGCTTGTATTCATGAGAAATGTAAACTATTTGATCAATGGCACAGACTTAAAAGACTGTGGTGTAACTGCATTTTTAGCAGAACAGGATACTGAGTCCTGTAAATGCTGTTTATCTGGGGTTAGGGGTTTCTTCAGACTTTTTTTTGAGTTAGTCAACAACAGACTTCCACAGACTCTTTGTTCCTCAGGGAAGATAAAACAAATGGTCATGAGATTACCTTAAATACAGAGGGAGCCTTGGGAGGAGGCAGTTTCTGTCCTTGGGTTGTTTCCTTTGTGAAACAGAGAATTACCCAGCAGTGATTAGAAAGTTTTCAGCTGGACCTGTCTGAATGATCATCCCCAGATACCAGCATGCTCCATCTGATTTCCTTCCAGCAAGCTGATGAAATAACAACAACCTGCAAACACAGCCTGGCAGACAGCAGCCTACCAGCAGGTTAACATTCCCTGGAAGTGTGAAGCAGCTAAGGGAAAGGTTTTACATCTGCCCTACCCTTCTCCCTGCCCTGGAAGGAAATTCTGGGACAGAGAATGAGTGGGGAATGCAGGTTTCTTGGAAAGACCTTCACTTTAAATGTTTTTTCCTTTAGCTCACAGCATTTTGCTCCCTGAGGCGCATGCACCAGCCATGGGTTGGGTTTGAGGTAAGGTCCCTTCAAAGCCTTATTTCTGTGCCAACATCCCAAGTACCTGCTCAGCAGCTCATTGTTTTGTTACAGCACATTGCTATTGCAACAGGTTTGCTTCAGAAGAAAATGAATCATGCCTTGAATATTGACTCTGTGGACTTGATGTGCATCGACTGCAAGGGAGTGTGGGCTGAGTGAGTAATGGAAATGTCTGCATTTAGCCAGCACTGCTTTTGGAGAGATGACATTGAGGCCTTGGCTCTCCCCTGAGCTGCCAAACAGAAGATTGCAGAAGGCTGAAGAGCAGACCAAGCACTTGGGTGTCAAGGGTGGAGGCTGCTGAGAATTATTTGTTTCCAGTTTTTCCCAAGCCTGTTCCTTTACATGAGCCTATAGGACAAAAGGAGTCTCACAGATGGAAAGGAGGTGGGTGCTGGGGGTGGGTGTGGGCAGAGTTGTTCAATATTTTGAGATGCTATAAAAATGGCCTCTGCAAAATGCCTACAACTATAACCAGGAATGGTCCTGTGGTGAATTAGATGCCCCTTGTGACCAGGGTGACTGAGAACATGGAAAGGCTGGATTGGGCTAATGAAGTTTATATAAAATATATGTGATAATGAGGCAGCAATTCCAATTTATGTGGAGATGTTAGTCTTCTTTTCAAGAATTCCTGTGTGCAGTTAAACAAGGGTTTATAAATGACTCATGGCTCAGTTTGGATTTTACAACAGGATAGGAATACACTTCAGCAATTTAAGTAAGAAAACCATGAACCTAAAAGTATTTCAATGAACTTAAGAGTGGGTTAAATGGAAGGGAATGAAGAGAATCCACTCACCCAACCATCCTCCAAGTCAACATGAAGCAGCAAAAGAATGGTGAAAAAAATCCATGTGTTTTCTGGGAGAGGGAAATCTGCAAAGGAGCTGTTGTGGTGGAGTCTGTATCCCCAGAATACCAGAGAAACACTATTTTTAACCAAATAATCCTTTAATCTGATTTGGATTCATTTCCCCAAGACAGACCACATCCCCAGAAGGAATCTGCCCAGGAAGGTTAGAAAATGGACAGTGGGAAGTTGAGAGTTTTTCAAAATAAGTTGGGTGTATTTACAGGAACTTTTCAGTGCTCAGGGAATGCAGCAACCTCTTGACGTTGCCTTTGCTGTTCTAGTGGAAGGTGTCCCTGTCCATAGCAGGACTTGGGATCTGGAATGCTCCTTCCAACCCAGACCATTCTGGGGTTTGCCCTGACATTTACCTCCCTTCTCTTTCTCACCCCCAGGAGTGATGTCCCCAAGGTCACTGCCATTTATCTTGTTTTCTTCTCCTTTCTCATGCTTCCAACTCCTCTTTCATCTCTTAAATCATTGTTTCCTTTCTCATGGACATGGAAAAAAGTTTGGGACAGTGTTGCCATTTCATCTCTTTTCCAGTGATGAGGTTTGGCCAAAGAGCATTCCAGCCTGTGGTTGCTGTGATCTTTCTCAGCTGTTTTGTGGAGAAAAACAACAGCAACAGAAGAATGGAAAGAAACCAGCACACTGTCATCTCCGTGTAAATAGGGATACATGTTATTTTTCCCCAGTGCATGAACAGAAATTGCTCCCAGATTTTGGTGAATTTTCAAAGAGGATGCCTTGTTTTATTTTGAAGGAAAGATTTATTGACTGTGAGCGGGACTGTGGGTGGCAGCATCAGGGATGCTGCATTTGGCTTTAAATGGGGCATTTGTGGGAGATTTAACATTCACAAAATCACAGAATCATAAAGTTGCTTGGGCTGGAAGGGAGCTGTGAAGATGATCTAGTCCAAGCCCCTTTGGGGTGACTCAGAGTCACATCCAACCTGACCTTGAGTGTTTCCAGGGATAGGGCATCCACAGCCTCTCTGAGGAACCTGTGCCAGTGTTTTCCCACCCTCATAGTAAAAAACTTCCTGCATGAATCTAGTTTGGCTCTCCAATCTTTCATTCTTATGAAAATTACTTATTTATGACACTTTCCCAGTGGCCAGGCCAGGAATGCCATATAAGACATCACTGAAGTATCTAATTATGACTTATGGCATAATTATGACATGGCCACGAACAACGTAACGTGAAATGGAATTGTAAAGAACATCTTCTACAGAATCACAGAATCTTTAAGGCTGGAAAAGACCTCCAAGTTTGAGACCAACAGTTCACCCAGAACCACCGTGTTCATCACTAACCCGTGTCCCCAAGAGTCACATCCACAGCTTCTTTGAACACTCTCAGGAGTGGTGACTTCACCACTTCCTTGGACAGCCTATTCCTATTCCTATTCCTATTCCTATTCCTATTCCTATTCCTATTCCTATTCCTATTCCTATTCCTATTCCTATTCCTGTTTCTGTTCCCGTTCCTCTTCCCGTTCCTCTTCCCGTTTCTATTCCCGTTCCTATTCCCAGTCCCAGTCCTAGTCCTAGTCCTAGTGCTAGTCCAATTCCTATTCCTATTCCTATTCCTATTCCTATTCCTATTCCTATTCCTATTCCTGTTCCTGTTCCTGTTCCCGTTCCCGTTCCCGTTCCCGTTCCCAGTCCCAGTCCTATTCCTATTCCTATTCCTATTCCTATTCCTATTCCTATTCCTATTCCTATTCCTATTCCTATTCCTGTTTCTGTTCCCCTTCCTTTTCCCGTTCCTATTCCCGTTTCTATTCCCGTTCCTATTCCCAGTCCCAGTCCTAGTCCTAGTCCTAGTGCTAGTCCAATTCCTATTCCTATTCCTATTCCTATTCCTATTCCTATTCCTATTCCTATTCCTATTCCTATTCCTATTCCTATTCCTATTCCTATTCCTATTCCTATTCCTATTCCTCTTCCTGACCACATTTCAGGTGCACCTTCTCTGGCAGAACTTGAGGAGATTCCCTCTCATCCTCTTGCTTAGGAGAAGACCCTGGCCCCCCCCTGGCTAAGGCTCCTTTCAGGTAGTTGTGCAGAACAACAAAGTCTCCCCTGAGATTCTTTCTTCCAAACTGAAGGAGCACTGCGACTACATCAGGCAGGAGATTTTTCAGGATGTGAGGCAATGGGCACAAATTGAATTACAGAAAATTCAACTTAAGCATGAAATACCTTCTTTGCCATGAGGCTGATCCAATACTGGGGCAGGTTGCCCAGGGAGATTGTGGAGTTTCTGTGCTCAGGAATATGCAAAGCCCTGTTAGAAACAGCCCTGAGTACCCCATGATTCTTTTACATTTAATAAAGATAAATCTGGAGGCACAGAAGGCCAGAGGTGAATCCATAGAATTACAAAGGCATCAGAATTATGTGGTTTAGGAGCGAGGAGCAGAAGGATGCACAACTCATTTTTAACTCCAAGGTTTCTCTCACTGCTGCTATGTTTCATTCTGACACATCCCATGCCTTGATAAAATTATCTGAAGGTTGGTTCCAGCAATGGACAGGAAAATCTGCTCTTGGTAGCAGTGTTGTTTATAGACAGAGGCCACTCCATTTCAGAAAATTGCAACAGATTTACAAGCATAGAGAGGATTTTTGCTGTACAACATGATTATTTCCAGAAATGAACATTTAACTTCATCTTTTTTTTTGAGAATTGACCTGCCCTGTAGCCCGTCTGAATCACAATAGAGTAACCCATTTCTCTTATTTCAAGTGAAAAATATTCTCTCTATCAACCCATCTCTATCCAACAGGATGAAAGTTTCCTGATAAACAAAAACGCATTGAAATGTCAAAAATTATATTAGTTCTACTATGACAACAAATACAATTGCTGTTGATTTCCTGAATTTGTAGCTGTCTTTTTTGTTTTCTTCAAAAGCTTATTTGCAGGAAGGAACTACAATTTAAAAAAAAAGAAAAAAAAATACAAAACAAACCACAAAAAACCCCAGCCAGCCAAACAAACACATTGAAACACTTCTAATTGTAAATGATATTTCACAATGTACTGCAATAAAGAAATTATGGTATTGCACTGCAACAGAGTGTTTTAAGTGTCAGACGTGGATAATTTGGGCAATCATGTGCTGCAAAATTGCTGTAAGATTTTGAAGAATTATTTTAGTGACACATTAAGCGTGACAAGAAAAGCCTATTCCCAAACACTTGCACATTGTCATATTTGAACAATGGCCCATTAATAACATTTCCATCAAACCTTTTCATGTGATTAGGGCTAAACACTTGAGAGAGAGAAATGAGAGATGATTTGTAGCTGTACCTTCAGGTGCTTTCTTCAATCCCTCCATCTCTGGGTAGAGTTTTTTTTTAAAAATACACTGATTTTGGAAAAAAATACCAAAAAGCCTGACGATTTGAAGTCAACATAAAGGACTGACAAGGTGGCCACTGTATTTCCAAGATCCCGCTTGGTGGACTAATCCTTAATTTAGAATCAGAGACTGATTTAGGTTGGAAAAACCCTCTAAGATCACAGAGTCCACTCATTAACCCAATACTGCCAGATCCCCCACAAAACCATGGCCCTAAGTGCCACATCCTAATGGTTTTTAACACTTCCATGGATGGTGATTCTGCCACTTCCCTGGGCAGCCTGTGCCAGTGCCTGAGCACTCTTTCAGTGAAGGAATTTGGAGGACAACTACTCTGAGAACAACATGGTTACGGTGAATTACTTACCAACTAATTAAAATGTTCATGGAGACAAAATTAGAAAATTGAATTAGAAATTGGAAATTTGGCAGGAAAAAAATCCTATTTACAACCTTTCCCATGTAAAGCTCGTTCACTTCTCTCTGATTTAGTGCTCTTTATCCAGCTGGCCACCTTTTCTCCTCTAGGTGCATATATCACCAAAAAGTCTTGACAACACGATGGAAAATAACGACAGTCAACATCCCAGAAAAAATTTCAGGATTATGAAAAAATTCCAATCTGCATCTGGCTAAACGCAAGAGTTTTCAATTTTTTTTCATTTTGAGCCAAAAGGAAATGATCCATTTGAGAAAAGCCAGTAGTGTGTTGGTTGTGATCCCCACCCAGAAGCACCAAAGGGTTTTTAGGAGCCAAGACTTCCAAAAGCCAATCATTCCAAAAGCCTCATTCTCAAGGTTATAGTGGAAGAGCATGGAAAAAATTAGAGCAGATCCTCTGATCATTTTTGGGTTATCAGCCACCCTACAAACAACCAGAAAGCCAGTTTTTTCCCTTCTGTAAAAAAACAGCCAGAATTTCACTTCAAAATGCTCAAATCTGTGGCTGTGTTTCAGTTATTCATTAAAAACTTGTCTGGACTTGGTTCCCTGAGCTTTCATTTCTCTGAGTTTCCCTGCACAGACTAAGATTCAGTCTTGAAGAAAATGGGTGTTAACTTTTGCCCAATGTGTCAAACTACCCATCCACTGCACAAATATGCACTGACAGGTTTTTTGAGGCTGTGTGATTTAAAACAAAAAACAAACAAACAAAAAAAAAACAAAAAAAAAAAACAAAAAAAAAACAACCAAGGAGTTTTTACTGAACCTGCAGTTTAGAGATTCATATATCTCCATTGGCCAAAATTTGCTTTCTGACTCATGACTTCTTGTGATTTATACCTCAATGTATGCACTTTGTCACAGAAGAGTTTTTAGAGAGAAAATGGAGACGTGAGTGAAGTTAAATATAACACAGAACCAATCAAGAACATTGAGATAAATTACTCTGATTGTCCACTCTCTGTTTAGCTGGGCAGAAAGAAATCAACAACAACAACAACAAAATAACCCCACAACATTTTCCAGGGAAAAGTCCTTATTCAGAGTGGCTTTCAGCTGGAAACATTTGGCAAGCCCCATTTGCCACTGCTCTGCTCTCCACCTATGACAGATTCATCCATCTGCCACACGAGCACCTCTTCATGCTGGGATGAAATGCAGCCACCCACAGCTGAACTTCACATTGCAGGACTGCACCAGCACTCAGGAAATACTTTACAAATGGGAAAGCAGGCGTGTGTGTCTAAATTCTCAGCCTTAAGAACTGCTAATCCTCCTCTCTTCCCACGCAGCTGTGCTAATGGCTCACTTACAAATCCACTATTGAAAAATCTGCATAAAATTTCTATGTGTAATGCGTGTCTGTATTTCCCTCCTGTTCTATCTACTAACCCTGGTTCATCAGCTCACCTTTCACATACTGCTGCCCACCTTGGAGTCTTAGCTTCCCCATGAGGTGAATGCTGAGCACAATTAAGAGGATTCACGTTCCCATCAGCTGTTTTCCTCTTTTTTTTTTTTTTCCTTTTGGTCCCTTATTTGTCTATCAGTGATTAAGGCTGCAGTTCCAGTCATTAGTGAAGTGTATTAAATGGTAATATCAATAACTGACAGCAGCACTGCCCTGAGACTGGCTGTTCCCCAAATCTGCATCCACAAGCCACAGAGAGCTTTGTGAACCTCGTGTCTCCAGGCATGGTGGAAATGTTTGCTCCCTGCTTCCTGCCTGGCTCAGGATCAGTGCCAGGGACAGAACCAGGCAGTACCTGTCAAACACAGTAGAATTGTGCTCCATGATTTCAGGTAAAACCACTTTACACTCAGAGATACCAAGGTAAGTTTAGCTGGGTCTGGGGGAAAAAAAAATAGATTGCAAAAATATTAAAAAGAAAATAACCGTCACACCTCCTCTATGTGAATTGCTTCAACAACCATCACTGACACATTCTCCACGTTCAGGATTTTGATATATGCTTAAAACCTGCACTCTTAGAAATAGAAATTACTTAGAAATATCGTGTGATACTGAGGTTTCAGTCTAAATGTCCATTTTGGGGAGCTTCTGTGACAGATGCTGTATAGAGATGTAAATCAGAACTGTCCTTACCATAAAGCCCACAGGTTTTCTAATTCCCTGTGGTTTTTCTATAACAGTTTAAAATCCGAATGCAATTAAAATCCAATTAATCCAACTGCTACCTTCCAGTGCAAACAGTGGGACTGTTATTTGCATGGATTTCATGCCCCACCCCCTCTTTCCAGTCCCTCTGGGTGTGGAGACCCATCCCTGACTCCAGCAGGAAGAGCATCCATCTCTTAATTTGAAACAACCCATCTTAATTACTCACAGGGTTTCTCATGTTTCTACAGGAGGGGTATTTTGGCAGAATTAAAAGATCCTTGTCACTGCTCAAGGACAGTTTTGTTGTTGGAACTATCTGGGAAGTCACCTAAATCTCACCAAAACCCATGACAACATTTCCAAAGTTCGCTTGACATACCAGAGGTGATTATTTTGTTTGTCACAAAAGGAGAATTGCATGTGGTAAGCGACTAAAGGACTTGCTTATTTTTAGAAATTAATATTTTTAGGTGTTGCTATGGAAGCAGCTTTGAATGTGATCAGAATGGGATAATGCAGGACTTAAAATATACTTGCAGAGAGCTGCCTACTCACTCTCTGAGCACCCTGAAGATCTCAGGAAATATATCAGACACCATAAACTATAAACACAAGGGGAGACATTACATAACTCCAATTGGGTGAAATAATTTCAGAAATGGATGCTGAGATTTGGAGTGATGAGGTGCAAACCTAGAACAGAGCATGCACTGCAAGCTGGAAGGCATCGTGTGTGGATGGAACTCCAACCTTATTCACTAAAAGGAAGATATTTCCTGCTCAACAGTAGACAGGTTGATAGAAATATATAAAATTTGGGTGTTTAATCTGCTACTCCAGAAATAAACAGCTAGATAAGGTCATCTGTCCAGGTACACTCCCAGCGAGCTCTTCTGACCTAAATGAATAAAGAGTTTTGTTTCCTTTCCACTTGAGGAAAGGTGTGAAAGTTGCTAAGACTTTTATAGGTTTGCAAATCTTTTCATCTTGGCTCCTATAAGGAAATTTATAGGGCTGAATATGAGGAAAACATCAATCTCTTATGTAGTCTTTTTTCAACTTTTTTTTTTTTTTTTTCCACAGGGGTATGATTTGGCCCATAATTGAAGAGGTAAAATAATAAAAAAATGAGCCAGTTCGCCTGCAAATGTAACTTTTGGGTGGATGAAAATCTGTGAAAACTGAATAAAATGTTAATTTTTAGTTGTTCAATTAACATTCATTTAAAAGTTATTTTAAAAAATATATATTTCTGGGGCATAGTAGCCCAATACTGATTGGCAGAGGAATAAAACAAGGTAGAAAATAGTGCTGAGCTAAGGGATTGCAGCTCCATGAAGAACACATTAATGTGTGCCTGTACTTTTGATGCACTACAGTCATCTTTAGAGCTGGCAGCACTGACACTTGTGAGCTCAGCCCTCCCAGGATCCCATGGAGAAAAGACCAGGGCCAGGGAATTTGTCAGTGTCTGAATTTGTCTTCAGGCACAGATGAGTTTCCAGTCAGCAGCTGCAGCCTAACTTCCAAGAAACCTTGATAACTGCAGTATTTCCAGTAAATATTTCCATCTCCTGAAGGTTCATTGAAATTTTGAATATTTCCTTAGTACAGCACACCTGGTCTCACACCTGCTCTGTTCATGGCTGGGAAATTACCAGCAATGTGTAAAAACCAAACCAAACCAAAACCAGTGAAAACTGACTCTGCAATGTAGTTTGAAATACTAAATTTAGTGTGAAAATGCTTTTTTTTAAGCAGAGAAGAAAATGGAAATTCAGGGTAGGATTTCCCTGGATAGTCAAGACACATAAATTTAAGACTGCAGGTTAATGAACTTCTCAGTACCTCGCAGTGCATTAGGTGTTTATTCAAAGATGATTTAATCAATTAAACTAAATAGAACCCAGAGAGAATAAATTTCCAGGGACAGGACTGTGAATTCAGCACCTTTCTTGAGGTCCTGGGAAAGACAAGTGAGCAGCAGCACTGCAGGGGATTAAATCTCACATTCAGTAAATCCATTAAAAAAGCCACAGAAGCTCTTCAGGATAACAACTGATTCCCATTTGGGTTTGTTTGGGATTTAGTGTTTTGAGATCTTTTCCTTATCATTTTTCTAGGTCTGATTATAAAGAATTTAGTGATAGAGCTGATCCATTTATGTCCTTGTCACCAATATCCTTAAAACTCCTGGATTATTTCTGTGCCCACACCTCCATCTAAATGTTCTCCAGGCCTGACATCATGACTGGACCTTCCACGTATAAAAATGGGATGGCCAAAACAATTTTCTCTGGAACAGGCAATATGAATTTTGATCCTACCGAATATTAAAGATATAATTGCATTTATCATTACCCAGGAGTCATCTGAATAATGCTGACAAAATGCAGAAACTATAGGAAGGAATAGATTAAAGGAAAAAAAAACAATGAGGAATAAAAAGGAGTGACTGACAAGGCAAAACAACCTGCTTTTCTAAACAACAGATGCATGAATGTGAGGAAAGTGTTGAATATTTAAGGAATTTCGAATTGCAGAGCAAATTGTGGCTAAGTAAAGAAAAAACACTGTGCTGAGAGGAGTGTGGATACCCACATCCCCAGAGCCCAGTCCATCCCTGGACAATGTGTTTATCTGCTCTCTGGCTGCCCCCAGCTTGTGAGCATTCCATGCCTTTTGCTCTGCCAGCTTCTGAAGCTGGCTCATGCAAACACCATTTAAGCTCTGGTCCATAGTGCTGCAGCAGTTTATTGACAAAGCGAGGTCTGGGCTCAGAGCCTGGCTCACCCAGCTGCTGGTTTGAGGATTTAAAGTGCACTTTATGCAAATCTGCCAGCAATGACTTCAGTGGCTGTCCAGCTTCTTCGCCTGGAAGGAAAAAATACAATACCAACAACTCTGGCTTGCTGCAGACAGAGGTTTTCCTCCTCCTTATTTTAGAAAAGCTTTATCCCCATGGTGTGTGGGGTGTTTTTACATTTGTATGCATTAAAACACACCATAAAATCCACACAAAACCCTTTTCATGCATCTGCTCCACTTGAAATCACCTTGAAGCAACAAATCCTTGCTGTTAACTGATTCAAAAGTGCAGCCCCTTAAACACTGTTTTTGAAATTCAGCACACCTTGATTCTCTCACTCGTGTCCCCAGCATCCACAGAACAACTTTTATGTGTTCCCTGCTGGAGAAATTGGAGAAAAAGTCCTAAAAAGCCCATACTAGTTCAGTGTTTCTCTTGGCTCAAGTTCGCCTGGGACTTAATAGTGACAAATACAAAAAAATAATTGATAATAACAATTATTCAGAGTGAAAAAAAAGGGGAAAAAATGCAATCTGATGTCTAGAATTATTCTTTGTCCCAGAATTTGATCTTCTTTTTGTAAATTTAGTAAAAATCCATTTTTTTTTCCCAGTCTAGACATCCCAATTCCTTCATTCTTCATTACAGCACCCCTTTACTCAAGGACTGAAAACAAAGCAAAGACCTGATGCTCTGGGACTGGGTTTACTGGGGGACCTGGCAGTGCTGGGTTAATGGCTGAACTCAATGATCTCAGAGGGCTTTGCTAACCTGAATTTATTCAAAGTGCTCTCACTTTATTTTTTTTTTAATTATTGACTTTTTTTTCAATTACGTTTGCAGTTTAGAAAATAGAGGAGGAACAAAGAATCCGAAGAGAAAAGCAAATATTAATAAGGGCATAAAATAAAACAAAAGCAAACCCATCTGAACAAGAACCTGGTGCAAAACAAGGACTTTATTCTTGTTGTTGAAGTGCTTCTCACCAGCCGAGGAAGAAGCAGGTGAGCACTTAAGGGCTCCTGTAGAAATCAAGAGAAATCTGACTCACAAATAAACATTCCTGTGCCTTCCATCTCTGCACTCATTACAGCTCCCTTGCAATTAGAGAAACTCAAGAACAATCAGCTTAAATCCCGTGCTGGAGTGAAATTTGGGCATCGCTTTGATGTGCCAGGAGAAGGTTATCCATGCCCATCTCCTCACCTTCCCTTTGCCCCTTGTGCTTCTGCAGGCGGGCAGAGGGGCTGGTTCAGCTGAAGAAACCACTCCAGTTTCATCAGTTTGCAGCTGATGAAGCCCCTGATGTGTTCCTTTGTGCACCCAGGTGGATCCCAGGGTAGAGCAGCAGCTTTCTGCACACCCCCAGCTCGAGGATTGCTTTTGCCTGTTTTGGAGAAATGCTGCCACACGCCAGGGTTTAACACCTGCAGAGGATTTTAAATAGTAGGTGTTGCAGAAGGACAAGTTCTTTCAAAAATGGAAGCTCATTTTTGGCTTCATTTCCCTCTTCTTCCGTGCAGAGCATGCAGGATAGGGCTGTCCTGTAAGATGTAAACATGGAATTTCTGACCTGAAATCCTGAAAATAGTGCCCTGCCCGGTGCTCTGTGTATTCCCAGCACACCTCAGAATGAGAGGTTAGGTGTTTTCAGAGGTGGCAAAATCTCCAGTAGCTGCCAACTGCTCAACACAAAGTCTCCTTGGTGTCAGTGAATTGGTCACTTATCATTACAGAAGTGATGAAACTATCCCAAGTAAAAAAAAAGAAAAACAAAAAAAAATAAAATCAAAACAAGGAATGAAAAAATATAGAGAAATTATTTGTTTATTTCCGTGTTTAATTGATTATAAATGGGTTTTACACACATGCCTCAACCTCTCATTTTCCCTGCTTTCATATTTTTCTACAAAAAAAGGGATTTAATTTTTTGAGTCACAATTTCTGAACTCCCTCCCATCCAAAATTTTCCTTCCTTGTTGCTTCATCTAAAAAACCTGAACTGGTCATTTATGCTCTTCTTACTAATCTTTGCCTTGCTTCACCTACGATCCCAGCTTTGACTTTAAGCTTTATTTTCATGTCTTAAACCTTGGTGAAGGTTCCCCCAGTAAAAGCTATTTTCTCCTGTATTTTCCACTTCCTTTCATTCATGCCTCAGTCTAGCTGTCAGCAGCCTGTGGAGGAAAGCTTTCCCCAGCCCTGTGGAATGGGGGGACACCTGGGGACACGAGTGGGGATGGTCTCATCCACCCATTTCTCATTTCAGGTCTATCATCTCTCAGAGAAAAATGTTACCTAATTTGTCACATATTAACTGGGCTGACAAAAGAGAGAGAAGAAATTACCCCACCCTTGGACTGCTCAGTGATCCTGAGTTAGAAGCTATCAGATCCAGTTTTCTCCTAAAATTACTATGCAGTTTTTAACCTTTTCCTTCTAGTTTGGCCCATTAGGAATGCCATGGCTTCTTCACAGCTACACCACTGCTAATGAAGTTTTTCAGCTGCTAAATGACTGCTCATCCTATGCTGAGGTAACAATAAAGCTTCCTAAAAACCTCCTGATTGCTCAAATACTCAGTTACTGAATAGCTAAAAATAGCTTAGGTACCCTCTGAAACCTCCTTTTGTCTGCACACTTGTTTTCTCCTCTCTCTGTCCAAAAACTGATATTACAGTCAATTCTTTTTCCTTCCCTGATCTGCTCCCACAAGGCATATTTGCTAAATTAGAGCTATCGAGTGTTTCACAGTCTGGATCCTTTTTTGGGCTAGAAAATCCCAGATTGCAGGGGTTTGTCACAAGCACTGAAGTTGGTGACATTTTATTGCAGTAAGGTGAAATTTTCTTATTGTCAGACATTTCGAGGCCATGTCGTGACATCAGTTCAGAATTTCCTGTCTCATCCCTGGTGTCAGTTATGTTTGCCAATCTGACTGGATCAGTCTGCAAATCTAAAATATTATTTGTGATTCTCTTACAAAGATGGTGTGAATGTTGTGCCTGAAACGACTCCTGTTTGTCTTTTATTATTGCTTTTTAGGCTCCTTTAATAAAAAAGGTATTTTCCCCTCCCCTCAAACTCTTCCTCACTCAGTCCTACGGAATTCATTTAATGTACTTGTGAAAATATTGCCCCAAAACTGACAGGAATGAGCAGAAATATTACAGTGGGGTTTGGATCAAACCCTTCTTTCAGTATTGGCCAAACTCATTCTATAATCAATGTGCTAAAACCCACAAAGACAAACGTGTACAGATGCTGGAAAAAGCTGAACCTGGTACAGTCAGGCAGATGATGCAGGAATAGAAGGTAATTATTTCACAGAAACAGTCCTTTAAATGCTGTTCATTTTGCCTTCTCTCACACTGAAGCCTTAACCAGAATGGTATTACCCTTTAAATTCCCTGTCTTTTGTGAAATTCCTCTTTGCTGCTGTTTATTTTAATCCCAGCTTTAACAAGCTGCTCATCCTGAACATCGCTGGTATTCATGGGTTTAAAGCCATAAAACAGAAATGCAGGTTTATTTAGTGGAACTGCGCACATCTGCAAAGCAGGAAAACTTTTTGCTTTGTTCTCAGGGGCAACATAAGCTTTCAGGGAAGGTAACAACAAACAGGAGAAAAGACATAAATTCATTGTGCTTCTAAAGGTACTTGGGCAAGTATCAAATGTAAAATATCTGACTATAGTAAAAAGTTGTTAAATTCCATTCTATAAAAATGTGCTTTTTTTGTAAAATATTGTCAGTCAAGGAGTCTTTTTGTGAAATGACACAGCTGAAGAAGGGTTTGGAGAATGCTGTCAGGCACAGGGTGGGGTTTTTGGGGTTTCTGTGTAGGGCCAGGGTTTGGACTGTGGATCCCTTCCAACTCAGGATATTCTGTGATTCCATGATCCCAGTGGGGTTCCCACTTGATAGTAATGCTGTCCCCAGGTCTGTCTTTCATTTTCAGCTGACTACCAGATCTGGCCAGGAAATAGAGGATATTTTACCCTTTACCATGTAGGTCTCACAATGAAAAGGGGGGAAAAAGTCTTTAAATGGGCTCAGTATCAAAATCTGGATTTTCCTGTGTGGACACACAAGTTGTTGATTTGTGTGCCAATAAAAAGAGCAGGAATGTTAGGTTTGGAGAAATTCCCAAGAAACCCTTTATCTCCAGACAAGTATTTCTGCTCCTAAAATACATATATTCCCCAAAAATATGGGAATTCAGAAAAGGAGAGATTTCAGTGAGCTTGAACTTTCCTCTGAAATGAATTATTCAGTGTTGGTGCCACTGATGGGATGATTTCATTTAACCACTGTGGGTTTCATGACCCACCATCCTGTAAAACACAACACACCCTGCTCTCATTTGGAGAGTGAAATTGCTCATGGAAAGCAGAAAGGAAAGGTGACAGGAAGAAAAATGTCACTGCCCCTTCCAGCTCCTCCTTGATGTCCCCAAACTCCTGGGGCAGCGTTGCACTTTGATGGCAGGAACTGGCTCTGACCTCGGTGGAAATCCTTTAAGGAAGATGTGGAGAAGGAATTCTTAAATATAAAATCATTCAGGCAATCATAAACTCACACTAGATGTTTAAAAACTGAGAAATCAGCAATATCAGCACAAAACAACCCCACAGTTACAGTTCTGCTTCTCTGCCTTTATTTACGAGTAGGTGGTTACAAAATATCTGCAATTCTTTGTGTTCAGTGAAGAAAAGAACTCCAACTTCTACTGATTTTTTTGTCAAAAATTTCTATTTAAATATAAAAATTTTCATTTAAGTTCTTAATTTAAGATCTGAAGCTCAAAAATTTAAGTATGGTTGGATAATGTTTTGCTTGATGAGGCTGCAATTTGGCCTAGTACAAATAGAAATATTGTCTCAAGAGAGAGATCATAATCAAAAAAGGAGGTACATTTTTATTTCCTATACAATACACACCAGTTCCACGTGGCACTGAAATAGGCCATGAAAAGAATGCAGAATGAATGCAACTTATTTCTAGAATTTATTTATTTAACTGAAATAAAATGAATTCCTAATTCATTTTATTTCAGTTAAAGGAGAATTTTTCACCCATTTTCCTCTCATTTCCCCAAAACTCCAGTTCATAAATGAGTCGATATTTATAAGACAGCTTTGAAATTATTTTAATGATTCAAGGTTGTATCCAAACAGTGACTGCAAGAATTTTGCCATGAAGTGGGCACTGCCTGCTGCGTTTGTGGGATGAGGTGGAAGGAGGAGATCAAAGCCGAGCTTTAATTATTCCAAGGAATGCTGTTTGTGCATATTTTCCCTTTGCCTTTGAAGAAAAGTGGTTTTCAGGAGCCTGAATTTCTGCTGCTCCTGCTAGTTCAGTAAAGAGAACAATTCAAAAGAAAAATCAGAACTTGTCATTTACCCTTTCGGCCTCTTCAAAAAATTCAAGTTCCCTGGAACCTAGATGAAATTCCAAAAGTTCTGATTTTAGTAATTTTTTCTGCTACAATGGTAATAAAGTCTGATCTGACGGAATGTAATATTTTGGAAAAAAGGATTCACTCCTCCAGCCTGGCTGAATTACCAACACAGGCTTACAAATCTCCAGGAGGACTCCTGAGACTCCTGTGTGGAAAATATCTATGCTTGGTGCATTTTAAGTACCCCGTTAGGCAGAGAGGAAGTTAAAAGAAAAGTGGAAAAGGAATAACAAAAGTTTGATGGCAAACTACAAAATTCCAAAGCCCATTCCCAAGGAAGACACCTGCAAGGGAAGCACAGCACTGGCAGGGATTTCATTCAGGAGCAGTCCTGGTTATTCATGTTCCTATTTCAGAAGAAAAAAAATTCACTTATGGTTGGAATTTCTATATGAGATACTGGTGCTCTGGCCTGACTCTTGTTCTTACAGCCTGTGACAGGGGCAGATGGGAAGGAAGTGTTGGCATCTAGGAGAAAACAGCAAATTGGTTTGTATGTATCACAAAGTGCACAAAAAAAAAGACAAGAACATCTTGAAAACAAATATATACACTTACTGGAGCAATGGATATGAAATTTAGAGTATAAATGGCCTTAGAGGAAAGAGAGAATTAGACATACAAAGTTGAAAGCAATATGATTTTTTTTAAATTTAAGACACACTAGACTATTAAAACTTGGATTCATAGTGAAAAAACCACTGTGTCTTTCCCTGCTTTTATTACTTTGAGGCAAATTACCTGGAGAAAAATCAAAACAAGATTCTGAGTATTTTAAATATGCACAGAGAGCTGGTTGCATTTTCTTGCCCAGAACAGTGGCTGTAATGATAGGGTAGCCCAAACTGAAAACCACAAAGGCTCAAACTCAGGCAGTTCTATCCTAGGTTTAATCAGGGTTTGTTTTGTTGTGGGGATCAGGATGGTGGTGTCAGTTTTCATCCTCAGAAATGCTGATTTAACCAAAACAACCTAACAGAATAATTCATTATGAGCAGCTTTCAGCAGGAAAAATCAAGAGCTGAAGGTGGGGTAAATCTTGGTCAGAGCTATGACAAAGTTAACACCTGTTGATGAAGCCCTGCATATTTAGACCAAGTTCTAAATGGATTGAGCCTGTAAAATTCACTTCCCCTGACTTTAGGTGTCTGCAGGGGAGTCCAGACTGCCTTACATAAAAATATGTATCTCAGCTCATGATTCATGCAGCATATTTAAATTCCTGCCTTTGCAGGGAGGAATCAGGCCCCGAGCCTCAGTGACTCTCTTGGTGTCTGTGCTGAATAACTCAGATACTGACACGTGCAGTTCAACCAACCAACCATCCATCCTGGGGGTTTGGAATGGGACTGCCAGCTAAAGGTTGGTTGTTTGAATATTCATTCGCCCTTCTGCTTTGGAAATTCTCCTCCTAACTCCACAGGGAATCTCCTTCCAGTTATTTACGAGGAATTGAACACACCAGCTGCTGCAATGCCAGATTCAGGAGGTGAGCACAAAGTCCAACAGGAGCCTGCAGTGCATGCTTGGAGCTGTGGTCTGGATTAGGGAAAGGGATGCCAGCAGGTCAAGGGATGTGATGTTTCCCCTCTAGTGAGGACATCTCTGCAGTCTAATGCTGAGTTCTGGGCTCCCCGGAGCAAGAGACACGTGGACATCCTGGAGAGAGACCAGTTAAGGGTCACAAAAGTGATTAAGGGACTGGAGCACCTCTCCTTTGAGGAGAGAATGAGAGTTGGGACTGTTTGGCCTGGAGAAGAGAAGGCTTGGAGGGGATTTTTTGATGTGTAAAACTACCTGAAGTGAGAACAAATCCAGACTCTGTTCACTGAATCAAGACCAGAGGCCGTGGGACCAAACTGAGACACAGGAGGTTCCCTCTGAACCTCAGAGAACACTTTTTCACTGTGAGGTGTGGCAGTTTTATCTTCTGTTTTCTTTGTTAGAGTCGGGATTAAAGAGGACAGATGGAGTTTCTTGTTGGGACTCAGATGTTTATTAATTCTTATCTCTGTTACAGTCTCACGAGCTGGGAGTTCTAGCTAACAAAGTGAAAAATGGCCTCCATCTCCTTCTCTACAAGGCCTTTTAAGCACAAAGTATCCAATTAAGAAGTGACACCTCAATTATTTCCATTTTCAACCCAATAGCCAAGAACTCATTGTCCACACTGCGGACTTTTCTATCCAATTACAAAATACCACCCAAACCCATGGAGAAGAAGGTGAAAAAGAAGGACTGGTCAATGCCCTAAAATCTCCATTTTGCCTTTTACATCAATATTATTCTAAAATTTTAAACTCTAAGTTTTCCACCCTGTGATATCACACACTTCTATTCAAACTCCACACCCACAATCCCAGTGCTATCACTCAATTTTGGAAGCTTCTCCACGGCCTCAGGTCAGTGCAGTGCTTTCCTGAGGGTCAGTGCCTGTGAGCACAGAAAGCCCAAAATTCTCAGTGACCAGGGTTCCAGCACTGAGGGTGATGTAACCCTGGAATAGATTTCCCAGGGAGTTTGTGGAGTCTCCCTCTTTTTGAAATATTTAAAACCTGTCTGCACACAGCCCTGGGCAATGTCCTGGGTGGTCCTCTTCGAGCAGGGGGATTGGACCAGAGGACCTCCAGATTTCATTTCCAGCATCAGCCATTATTGTGAGACTGTGTAATAGGGGAATAATGGGAAATGTGCTAAATCTTCCCTTAATGATCAGAATTTAAAACTGAATGTGTCAAGGAGATGGAAAAACTGACCTCACACGAGAACTGGAGGCAGCAGAAATGTACCAAGGCAGCCTGGCTTCCAAGCCCCTCCAAAATTTGCAACCCAGGCCCAACAGCAAGTGGGGGCTGAAAGAGAAGCTGGTCAGGCCAGGTGGGCTCAGCACGTGAGCAAATCACTTTCAGCTGCTACACCAACCCTGAGACATGACATGGGCCTGTGACATTCCAGGGACCGTGGTGAGGAGTGCTTAAAATGTTGGGAAGTTAGTAATCCTGGAAAAGGTAGTGAGATCTAAAGGGAGGACAAAGCTTCCTCAGTCCACAGCCTCAGCTTCAGCACTTTGCCTCCTAAACTGTTCTCTTTACTCTGGAACTCTCTTTCCGTGGAAAAAGAAGATGAAGGAATCTCAAGGCTGTTGAAAGCACAGCCTTGTTGGAATACATAAAATGGAAGTAGAGAGAAATGCAGGGATTGAATTACAGCCTTTAGAGAAATTAAAATTTATTAAGCCAACAGACATGAAATAGAAATGTAAGTTTTCTAGCATAGGCCCTAAAGCCCAGTTTAAAGTTCAGTAACAGCTCCAAACATAACAAAACATAGCAGAACGTAGCTTGCATTTCTAGATAGAACAAGATAGAACATTTCACATAAATAAGATAGAACTCTTTGCATGGATAGATGTGCTCTGTGCCTGGATTTTGTGTAGGCATTGACGCTACCTTCGTAGTTTTTCGTACTTTTGGAGTTGAGCTTGGATTGGTGTAGAAAGAATGTTTTAGAGTTGTGTTCTTAGNTTTAGAATTGTGTTCTTAGCTGATTGGATGACTTATGAATATGGGTATGAATATGGATTTATGATTTATGGATAAAAACCCCTGTATTGGGGTGATGGGCACCATCCACGAGAAGAACAACAAGAAGATCAACAAGAAGATCAACATGAACAACATCTAGAACGAGAACAACGAGAACAGTGCAGGGCTGCTGCTGCTGGGGCTGTGCCAGGGAACTGCTGCTTCTGCTGCTTCAGCCTGGGGCTTTGCCAGAAAGATTTAGCACAGAATTTACACTCTGAACTCTGCCTCCGACACTGATGCAGTCATGCAACAAACAACTTTATAACAACTAACAGCTGCTCTTGGTCTCACTGAAGACCCCAGACCCAAGAAAACCCCAGCACTGCCTCTCTTGGAGCAAGGTCCCCACTGCTGACCCTTTCTTCTCATGCAACCATCTCTTCATGCCTGGGACCAATAAACTCACATTCATCTTCACAGGCAAATGTCTCTACTGATGAAAGTCCCCACTTGTTTATTAAGAATTAAGAATTAAGAATTATGTTTTATTTTTTTTTCGGGGAATGATTCTCCAAGTTAGAAAGATTTAATCAGGAAAAAATATGGATTTTTGTCAGCTTGTTTTGCTCTGAAACTCTCCGAATATCTTTGTCTTATTCCAAGCATATGTCTTCTACCACTGCTCACAACTTTTTTTTTTTTTCCCAAAGACAATAAGAATAAAAACGTCACTCTATTTTTAATTTTTAAAAGTAACCTATATTTCCAGCTCCTGTCCTGCACACCACCAGATTTTTTAAACATTTCTTTCCCCAGACAAGAGCTAAGTCCTGAGCTGGAAATGCAGTTTGCAAGGCTTGTGTACATAGGTCTGAGCTAGGCAAGGCTTGATTTACCTTTTGTTTAGAAAAATCTAAAAAATCTTTCTGAAAAATCAGGGTATAGAATTTAAATACAGGGCAGAGGAGTTACTGGAAGTGCACAAGGTCATAGTCTGTTAAGTGGAAATACACACATTGTTTTGAGGATTTTAGGTCTGAAGCCTACTGAAATTAATCAAAGCGTTTCAAGTTATGTATTGGTTTTGCTTCAGGAAAAAAAACTATTAAAAATCTTTATAAATAGGCTATTGGTTTTTCCTTCAGCAGCCAGCTGACACACATGAAAGGATGCATTTCTTGTCACCTAATTACAGCACATCAGGGATAATGAAACATTTTTGAGAACTGATCCATAATTCTGCTCATGCTGTACAAAGCTGTTCCATAAAAGCCAGAAATAATCCCCTCATAAAAATAAAAGAGAAATGACAATGTCTGAGGGGCATTAAATGGAAAAAAAAGAAAGAAGGGCAGTGGGGATGGATGATTGAGGACTTTTGGACAAATGATGGACAATATTTCTAATGCACAAAAAGGAGTTTTATAAGAAATAAAAGGTGTTTCAGTGTCTATTAAAGTGACAAAAGGATTTTTTTTACTTCACCTCTGCAGGACAGTTGTATATCTGAGGGCCTGTATCAGTGTTTCCTTTCACCTTTGCAGCCCACGATGGAAAAGATTCCATCTGTTCCTGGTTGTCAGCAGGGAACTGATTGGAGAGCCTTGGAGCAGGAATCAAAGCATGGCCAGAGGATGGGACAAGGGATTGCTCAGGGCACTGCTGCACTGCCACCAGCTCTGGCTTTGTTCTGTCACCCAGGAGGGAGCTGAGTGCAGGGGAAGCTGAATGGGACATGAGCAGTGCTGCAGAGGACATGTGCAGAGTGGAGGAGTCCCTCTCCAGCTAATTAATGATCTTTGGATGTAGCCCTACACACCCTGCTAATAAAATCAGCACAGTCTCAGTATCTCGAGAAATGAAAATTGGACAGAAAGCAAGCCACAAAGGGGTTTTGTGTGTGTATTTAAGTAGCTGCCTTCCCTCCCAGTGAGGTGCCTGAAATCTGGTTTAATTTCAGATTTGTTCATATTAACCCCTAAGGAGGCTCAATCAGATTTTCACAGTGGTGCCAGTGCTTAAGTGAAAAGTGAAAACTGCCAGAATGCTCCTCTTGCTGCTTGTTTCTAGTGGGGAGTGAGGAAGCACCATCTGCTTTTTACTGTTTTCAGGCACTGCTTGATAGTGAAAAGGCTGTGTCTGCACACAGACCTCGAAGCCTGAGGGATGAGGGTGCTGGAGCTCTGCCTCGGTACTGCTTGCTGAAAAGTCAGGGTCTTCTGCACCAAGTTGAGCACATGGAGACATAAAATTCTGTGTCACAGTATTGGACCTCCTTCAAAACATGCTCAGCTTGGCCACTGAGTGCTGTCTGTGACAAGCCAGGAAAAGCACATTTCACCTGGGGTGGGGGATTGATGCCAAATTTATTATGTGGTGTATATTTACTGAGGAAACTTTTTAGAATACTCTGTATTCGTATTAAGCCAGGCAGGAGTTTTCAGCTGTGTCTGTGCTGATGCACTGCTCCCTAACCTGACCTCCAGGTAAGTGACACTCTCTCAGCTGTACTGTTTAATTCCCTGGGCTTGCAGGCTGAGTGATTGTACTCAAACTGGTCTTGGGTAGAGTCCCTGGACAAGCCTAAAGACTGAACTGTGCCAGGACCCCCAAACAACCCTGGCCCAAAGGGCAGCAAAGACAGTTACAGCAATTTACCACACCCATCCTGGATTTCAGTGCTTGCCTGCTTTCCTTGGCATCTTTGATAACACAGGTACTGCTCATTCTCTGTAATTTCCCTTGCTAGTTATTCATACGACAAATTTCCACTTAAAACAAGATATTTTTTGTGCTGCTCCCCAAGCCCATGATCATCATCTCTGATACCACTCCTTGCTGTTCCATTATCCATTAACCTTTCTGTGGGGGTATCTGTGGTGACTCTCCAGTCCCACACCATACTGAGCGTGCCTCTGAAAATGCATCTGCAGGAGCTGTACTTAGTGTGGCAAAATATTTAGTGAAGCAGTTAATTACTGATTGCTCCAAGGCTGATCCCTTTGGAAAATGACTCCATTTGCTAATTCTCCTTTCATAATAACCAGTTTCAATCAACCCTTTCCTTAGTTCATCCACTGCCTGCAGTTCTCCCAACAACAGCTGCTCCCAAACTGACTCAGTGAGAATCTGACCTCGTCATTTTTCCTAACAGGAAACTCATCCGTGAGTTTTTCCTCACTCCAACCAGGATTCTTTGCAGCCACCACTGAGCCTTTGCCATTGGCACAGCTCTAAGGACCTGATGGTGCAATTAATGATTCTTTTTTCCTAATAATCCCTCTCCAAACAATGTGAATGTCTGTTTCCCCCTACTGACACCTTTCCCCTCAGTAATTCCATTTTCATGCCTCTGCTCCTGATCCTCTGTGAGTTCCACATCATCCTTGCTCCATGGAATTACACATTTTCTTATCTGTTCACAGGTAGATGTTTTTGTAGATGTTGTGGCAGAAAGGGAGTAACGGAATTAGGAAGAAGACATGGAAAATACAAGTAGAGTTCTGGCAGTTCCACTATTTAGGAGTTCAGTTCACATGTTCAGAACAGTTTCAGAGTTGCAGGTAGAGACCAGGATGGAAACAGATGCTTCTCAAGGGCTTTCAAAACCACTTAAATGGGATTTAAACACTTAAGCCCTTTTTCTGAACCACATGTTTGTTTTACTTGAGAAGTGTTTGGGAACTTGGGATGGATGGATTGAGTACTTAGGGAGCTCCTCTGTTAGAAGATCAGAACTGAAGAAATTCTTCTCTGTGAGGGTGGGGAGACCCTGGCACAGGGTGCCCAGGGAAGCTGTGGCTGCCCCTGGGTCCCTGGAAGTGTCCAAGGCCAGGCTGGATGGGGATTTGAGCAGCCTGGGACAGTGGAAGGTGTCCCTGCCATGGAGAGGGTGGAACTCCTGTGATTTTAAGGTCCCCTCCAACCCAAACCACTCTGTGATTCTTTCAACCTGTAACTTCCCTCATCTCAGGTTTAGTCTTTTAGTCTGACCTCGTGATCAAACTCCTTCCCACCCAGTGGAAAGGCACAGATTCCCCTTTAGATATTTATTTTGCTATGGCCTGACTCTGAAAAAATCTGTCCCTCCCTTGGATGACAAAGGGAGTTTACGTGAGTGGCTTAATTTGCAATAGCTAAAATCAGCTGGGTTGAATCCTGTTTTCCATACCAGTTCTGTGGTTGCTTTCAGCCATGGAAAACTGGCCTTAGAGGTCAGATTTTATCTTCCAGTCTTTATTATCTGACCTGACTAAGTATTTCAGCAAACCCAACAGCTTTGCCATCAAGCACATAAACAAATTGTCTTTCACATTTCTGATTCCAAACAAATGCTAAAGGTAATGCAGGCCATGTTTAAAATGGGAAACTTTAGAATTTATATTCCTTAACCACAGAATCATAGTCATCAAATAATTTATATTGAAAAGACCTCTAAGATCATCAATATACAAATCTGACAATTTTCTGCAAAAAAGATGTGACAAAGATATTACTGTCCATAAAGTGATGTTTGCTGATACGATTTTTTACTGCTGATGTACAAAGATGGGAGCTTTGCCACTGAGTGAAAATGAGTTTTTAATGTGGAACTACATTACTGCCCAAGGCCTAGTTATGTTCAATTACTGATATAAGGGAGAAGTTTCAGTGGCTCAGTCACTGATTTCACACAGTAATCATACAGCTGAGGAGAGCTTTGGCCACTGATTTCACAGTCCAGCCTAGGAGACACTGGAAATTTTTTCTGTTCTTCTGGTGAGACTGTGCTTTGACTGAAACTTTCCCATTGCTCATCCCTTTAGCATCAAGATGCCTTGACAGGCAGTCAGGCTGACAGGTAAAGTAGAGGTGGTAAGGAAAACAATTTTTTTGGCAAGGTACATCCTCAGGAAAGCTCAGAAATTTCTTCAGGCTAAGAAAGAAAACTTATGAAAGGCTGACAACTGAAACTCTCCCTCAAATCACTGGAAAACAAAAATAAGGATAACCAAGACACTCTTTTAAAAGGAAAAGAGCCCCAACCAACAAAACCCAAAACCAAATAACCATGCACCTTAAATCTATAAAGATATCTTTCTAAGTAATTGTTCTGGACTCTTTTACTTCAATTCCTAAGCCTCCTATAACTGCTAATAATTTTAATTAGGACTTCAATATCATTTTTCCTACTGTAAAGATGGGCAACTAGAAGGAAAAAGAGCCAAGACCTGACCAAGGCTATACAAGAAGTCTGTGGAAAATTAGAGAATCAAACAAGGTCCCTTGACCTCTAGGCTAAGAACATATTTCAAAACACCAGCCAACAACAGAAAAATGTCAAAAAATAAGAAACAATCATAATTTACCCCCCTCTTTATTTGGTTTTTTTTTTTTACTAAGGTTTTTTTCTCACCTAAGATGTGAGAAATATTTTTCACCAAAAGCCTCATTTTGCACACCTTCAGAGCAGAGCACCACGAAGTGAGCAGCACTGTGGAGAGCCAGCCCTCAGATGCAGGCACTCAGAAGCTGTGTCGAGTGTCCCCTCCTTCCTCAAACACTCGGGCACGTTTCCTGATGACAGCTTCATGCAAGTGACAGCTTCTCTGGCAGCAGTGTGCTGCTTCATGCAGGCAGTTTGGCAACCACAAAGCCCCTTTTACCAGAAACAGGGTGTGAGATGATGTCATTTCTCTATAAAGTTATCTTCTAACAGGCCAGTGAAAATACCTTCCCTAATAAATATTTTAGAGCTTTTTTTATTATTTTTTTTTTTTTTTACAGCTGTGCTGTTCAAATCCTGCCTTCTATGTATGCACAACACAGATAAAATATTGTAGATGTGCCTTTGCTTTGTGCCTTGCAGAAGCCAGGCAACATTTTGGGTCTTCTCCTTGCTTTGAGGCTGAGATTTGGGTTTAAAGGCAAGATTTGTGCCAAGGGAGATACATTTGACCTGCCCAGAGGGAGGCAGGGGGGAGGAATGCAGGGGTGACTCCAGGGTGCTGCTCTTGCCTTTGGGTGAGAACAGGTGGAGGTGTCCCAGGCACGAGGTTGGGAATTTGTTGTAATGTAAATATCAGCCTGAATTAGACCTTCAGCAAGGTGGAGCCAATCTAGGAAATGAGCATTGCAAAGAAATCATTTAAACCAATGGAAATCTTTATTTTGTGACTTGCCCTGGGGCTGCTGTGGGAGGCAGAGCTCTGCTCTGGCTCTGAAACACGGGAGGGGGTCAGAGAGGGGTTAATGTGGGAGGATTCTCACTCTGGGCTTTCACTGCACAGGTCAGGTCGTTCTCCTCATGGAAAACCAGGAGTGAATGCAAACCAAAATCCCGTTTTTCACAAGGGTGATGGACAAAGAGTGAGGCAAGCTCAGTGTGCTCTACTTCAGGATACTGAGCTAATCCCTGCTTGAGGCCTTTGGCTGTACTTATTGCCAAAGCCAGACACTCTAATCCAAAGGGGTTCATGGTCCTGTGGGCCAATATTTAACAAAAAAATATGTCTCAAAAGGAGATTTTTTTCCCATGTTTCAATATAAAGACTGTCACCTCTAGTCCTCTTACCTTATACTTGCAATTAAGGAGTTCAAATTCAAATTGCATATTAAATCCTATTTTTAGATTATCCTTATTCATTTTATTTTTTTAGGATAAGGATTGCTGTATTATGTTTTAGTTCTATTTGACATCATGTCAGATTTTAATTTTAATTCAATCCAGACTAATTTATCCTTATGATCTGACTGCTCTGTATAAGCACACAACTATTTAAACACACAAACTATCCATGAAGATTCAGAAGCACAGCTCTGTTCCATATAAAAATGTAGACAAAATCCATCTGTGTAGACACAAAGAAATGCAGATTAAAAACCAAGCTGTAAATTTATTTCTATTTCTTTTTGAATGTATTCAAAGCTGGAATACAAAGCTGGCATAGAAGATCAAATATCCTGAGATATGTCTAGCACAAGTCAACGTAAATTGTACTGTCAGTGCTGTCTCCTTGCTTACACCACCAATTTGGGAACAACTTTTAGCTTTGATTCAAATTTCTGCTCATTTGGAAAATGACAAATGAGTAGGAAAACATTTGCACTGACATGGGGACATTTGTTTCTTAGAACCCACAGCTACAAAAGCACTGGGGGGCCAAAATTATGAAAAATTGTGTTCCATTTTCCCTGGGAGAGATGTATCTGAGACTGCCCAATTTCTTTTTATGCACTGCCACATTTATTACTATAGTAACAACATACAGCTCTCTAATTTGCTTGATTGCAGGCTGGGGATCAGAGAGAAAAGCAGATTGGTGAAATTTTCTGTAAGATATGAATCTTTCTACTTAAAAAATTGTCCAAGAAGGAACATGCAGTTCTCTGCTGTTGCTATACAAAAATGAAGCCATTTTATTTTTTGTCCTCAGCAAGACCTGATGGAAAAAAGAAACAAATTACTTTTGCTTTCTTTTAGCTTTTTTTCCTTTTAGTTTTGTCACTGTGAGTATAGAACTTTCAAAAAACTTCCCCAACATTGATGCTTTCCATCCACTGTTCTGTTTTTCTTAATTTCATTTTGGATTGTTTCCTTTTATTTTGTCATTGCCGTAACGCCTGTGGCTCTAAAATCCAAGATTCCACTTAAATTTGTTTTCTCTTCAAATGCCACATACAAATAAAAAGGAATCTTCTCGTTGCTACCATTGATTTGGGGTTAAGAGAAGTGGATTTCCTGAGCTTTTGCCACATCCTTTGCTGTGTTTTTAATCTTACAGACAAACAACACCATTTGTGTGTTTGTCCTCCTGAGCTTCCGAAAGGGGTGAGAGACCAGGCTTGTGCAGGTACATTGCCACATCCTGAATCTGTATTTGCCAAGCAGGGCAGCAGTGGCAAATTCTCCTGTGCTCCAGATGCCTCCTGTAGTTACAGACACCCAGAGAAATGCCCAGAGCAGGATTTCTCCCTCTTTTTCTCTCCATATATATTTGAAAACCTCTGGCAGAACTGCAGGAGAAGCACCCACACGTGCTTGACAGACATTTACAAACAACCTGGTTGAAATACATCCTCTTCCACCCTCACTTCAAAGCAAAGAGTGCATTTTTGCCCTGCTAAAGCCCAAACCTGTTTTGGTGAATCTCTTCTACCCAGATTCCATAAAATCAGGAAGCTGTTTTCTATGTTGTTTTCCACTTGAATGTGAAATGCTGTTATCCTGGGGATGTAAAGCAGGAAATGAATTATATTTTGCTTGAGAAGAAAGTATTTTTGATAGAAAAAAAAAAACTAGCTCACTTGCCTGGAGCTGTTATTATGACTACCAAAACCAAAAGTGCTCTTAAGTTACCCTTAAAGCAGCATAATATGCACACAGCAAAAAATATAAAGCAGAAACTCTGCAAGTTCCTCTCCAGTGTAATTCATTCTCAGGATCCAGCTCCTCCAAGGTCATTTTACACGTGGTAATAGAATGCTCCAAACCAAATACAGGATATGTTTTCTACAGCCTATTATGGCTGACATCAAAAGAGTCAGGAAAGCAGGGATTTCATACAATTTGAATAAACTAATTTAAATGCACTGAATCTGCCCGATGATCAAAACAATGTGTGGGACTGATAAGGCTTTTTTCTTTTTTGGTTTTCCTTTTCATGCTTTCATGGGTGATTTATGTTACAATTTCTACCCTAATGGCCACAGTTTGTACTTTTTGAAGGAATTCATAAGAGATTTAAGTGAAAAACAAGGAGACAGATACCAACATCTCCATGAAAGTGCAGAGGTCATATAACTTCATGCTGAGCACTGTATGAACTGAAACTCCACCAATCAAATTGTCAACAACCTCTGGAAAACTCCTATGGATGTAAAGGCACCATGCCATGGAGAAAAGGAGCAGAAGTATAAAGTACAGGATCTTGAAAATCAGGGAATCATAAAATGGTTTGGGGTGGAAAGGACCTTAAAAATCATCCAGTTCCACCCTCTGCCACTGGCAGGGACACCTTCCACTGTCCCAGGGTGCTCCAAGCCCTCTCCAGTCTGGCCTTGGACACTTCCAGGGATCCAGGGGCAGCCACAGCTTCTCTGGGCACCCTGTGCCAGGGCCTGCCCACCCTCACAGGGAAGAATTCCTTCCTAAACTCGAAACCAAGTTCCCCTCTTCAGTTTGAAGCCATTCCCCCTTGTCCCCAGTCCCTCTCCAGCTCTCCTGGAGCCCCTTCAGGCCCTGCAAGGGGCTCTGAGCTCTCCCTGGAGCCTTCTCCTCTCCAGGTGAGCACCCCCAGCTCTCCCAGCCTGGCCCCAGAGCAGAGGGGCTCCAGCCCTCAAAGCACCTTCGTGGCCTCCTCTGGACTCATTCCAGCATCTCCACATCCTTCCCGTGCTGTGATGAGCCTGTCACCACCCCAGGCTGTACTACAAGGTTATAATGCACTAAATCCTACCCCACAGGCCCGTAGGATTATCCCAGTGATATGGATAAGGCCCAAAATACTCAGGAGATAAGGAGATGAGGTGAAATCAAGCTTTTCTTTGAAAAGGAGGGAAAATCAGTTCCCTAGCTTGAATCAAGTTCTCTACTGTTAACCAGTTTTGTGTTGGCATTTTCGGTTGGTTGGTTGGTTGATTATTTTGGGGGTGTGTTTATTTTTATTTTAAAACCAACCATATCCATTGAAAAAGGTAAAAGAGCACGAGTTTGCACGTGCAAAGGCACAGTGGAGGTGTGCAGCTTCATGGATGTTCTGGGGAGGGTTGTACTCCCCTCAACTCATAACAGGAGAGAGAAAAAGAGTTCAGGATGTGGTAGATGTGTCCTAATTTAATCCTTGAGAAGGTAGAGGTCTAATCTTGAGACTGTCACTGCCTTTGACATCCAGGGAAGGAAATAAACACTCCCATGGAATCACAAAAATTCATCAGATGAGCGAGCTCTGGAGGAAACTGCTTCCAGTGACAAAGAGAGCAGAAGGTGATCATTGATGTCTTTGACAGAGAAAACACAGAGGAAAGAGTTTAATGTCTGCTCCGTACCTCTTCCAAAAACAAAAGGAGTTACTTCCACCAGAATTTCAGACACTCTCCTAAATTAATAGATGTCTGATAGTTTTGTACATGAAGGCAAGACCCAAGGTGAAGCAAAGCTCAGGAAAAATGTTCCTTCAGATGAATTCTGGAAGATGTTCTTCTAGGAGCACAGGCATCCACTTTTCCCAATAATTATATTAAATATGAACTGGGTTTGGCACAGAAACGAGTTAATAAGCGTGAAGCACTCGGAAGAGATGCTCCTCTAATTTTAATCAGTTTCACATGGGTAGCTGTTAATTTCCTAGTAAAGTGAATAATCCTGTTGGAGAAACACAAATATGTGAGAGTAAACAAGCAGACTATAACCTTCAGCTGAGAGGGAAGGGGAGGGACTTTCAGAGCATGAAGTACAGTGAGTGAAAAAGAAGCCATATGCCAGCTATTGCCCCTTGACAGTTGCTTTGGATACCGAGGAGCATTACTCTGCTTGTGCAATGTGAGAAATGGAATGAAGATTTCAGGAGCACAGTTTAATACTCAGGGGAGGCTAATAGATATGCATAAGTTAGGAGCAGTAGTTTTAATAAGGAAATTCATTAGATTATCTAGAAGCATTTTATATTTTTTTTTTTTTTTAAGTCCAAGTGGTACTCTGTTACAAATAAAGTAGTGCTGGATGATGAGCCCCAAATTATTTAACGTCAACCTACTTTGTTATTTAATGCAATGAGACTTCATGGTTTCTTCAGTGCTTTTCTGAAGTGGGGGGCTATTAATAAATCTGATTTTGCTTGGCTTTCTCTTCAAGGAGATCTTTAAAATACTTATATATTATTATTGAATTAATTTTTGGGGAGGGACAGACCCTTAGCTGGACATCACCACCTCTTTTCTACCAAGGGCATGAAGCTTGCTATGCTAATTGACTTTAGGTGAAAACTGTGAATATTTCAATACAATTGAGTTGCTGAAGACAAAACTAGACCCTAAAAAGGGGCAGAACTGCAGGCTTACTCCACAGTCTCTAAAGCTCCATGTTCAAATAATTGCCTATAGATAAAGTCTCTTTTGCAGTATTAATTTAATCAGAAATCGGAGGAATTTAGAGGTATTTGTGTACCTGCAGAGGAGCTCAGGCACCCAACTCCTTTATGGAGGTCTTGATTGCAACATCAAAATTTACAGTTCTGGAGCCTTTAGATAGAGAACCTGAATTGCACCCCTAAAAATAAATACCATAGCTTCTGTCACTATTTTTCCAAGAAGATATTTTCTCTCAGGCTCATTTAAAGGCCTTAAAATTTTTGAGTTTGGACAATTTAATCTCAGCTTATAATGGATAAAGGAAGATAAAATTAATGATTGGGGGATTTCCCCTAAAACTTTATTACATTCTATGACATCTGAGGGGTAATAATTTAAATAACCCATTGCTGCAAAGAAACCTACACCTGTCTCTTGTGTTTATTTAATAAAATTGTGTGGCTTTTTAAATCACACAGCATTTCCCACTCCAGCTTTAGTCTGTGGAGATTGCTTGGAACCAGACAGCAGAACATTTTAATGTGCAGTCAGAGTCAGAAGTGTAAGGTCTCCCTTTTTCAGAGAAAATAGGCCAATGAACGTGGAGAGCCGTGCTGGTGACAGACTGTGAAAAGGAGCAGAATGTATCAAGGTCTTTAACTGAGCTCCTTCATTCTTAAAATGAATCCCATGTAGCAGCTCCTTGGCAGGAGGGGCTGGGCTGCTCCGAAGAGCTGTCTGACAGTAACCACAAGGCCAAGTTCATTTTCCTGGCACCTGAAAGCATTGGACCATCACAGGATGACTTCATTCCCATTAAAGTCTCTTCTAAACCACCTTTGATAAGCTGCAGGACTGCATAACGAAGAAGAAACGGGCTTGGCGAAATTACCGTTCCTAATTTGTAGGACAGAAGTCTAAACTATGACTTTCTGTAACTCCCTGAAAAGAGGATGCAGCAAGGGGAGGGTCAGCCTCTTCTCCCAGGCAACCAGTGACAGGAACAGAGGTCCTGGCCTCAAGCTGTGGCACGGGAGGTTCAGGCTGGACACCTGTCACGATCTGCTCACACAAGTGGGAGTTGTGATGGTTCATTAACCGATCTCAGAGTGCGAAAAACAACACAAGAGGGGGAACTTCAGTTTAAAATAACAAAAATGCACCTTTATTGAAGTGTCCACACCACGATATTGCGACAGAAGGAGAGAGGGGGAAAGGAACAAAGGATAGAAGATGATAGATGGGGTGGGAAAGTAGCTACCACAGAAGAGACGAAGTCCGTCCTCGGGACCGTCCGCTCCGAAGACGCGTCTTTCCTCCGTGGGGAGATCTCGAAGCAGGTCACCTTAGAGGGTCACTTTTATAGTCCTTCTTCAAAGCTGGCCAAAGGTGGGGGAGATCCATGTGCAGCCCATTGCCACTGCAGGAACAGAACAGGCCAGCCCAGCCCAGCCAAGCACGGCCAGTCCAAGCACAGCTCCAAGCACGGCCAGTCCACCGTGACTTGTCCATTGTTCCTCCCACGGGTTCCCATGGGAATGCACTGGTCCAAGGAACACACCTGCAGGCAATGCTTGGCAGACATCCCACCTCAGCCAGGCCAGAAGCTCCTGTGTTGGGTATTGGGGGCTCAGTCTCAGTCCTAGGGGTTCTCAGTCTCTGTCCTGGACAAGGGTTGGGAGGCAAAGATAGGGAATCTTGGACCGTCTCTTACAACAACAGAAAGAATTGCTTCACCAAAAGGGTTGTTAAATATTGGAATGTGCTGCCCAGGGAGATTTGGGATCCCCATCCCTGGAGGTGTCCCAGGAAGGGCTGGACATGGCACTCAGAGCTCTGGGCTGGGTGACAAGGTGGGCATTGGGCACAGCTGGGACTCGATGTTCTTTGAGGGCGTTTTCAACCTCAGTGAGTCTGCGATTCTGTGAAATTCCATTCCATGATCCTTTTTGAGGCTTTTTGTTTTCCTGACTGCAAGATGAGGATGAGGAAGTGTTTGCTATTGCCCTTTAGGCCAAGAAGTGGTGGTTGACCATGTACAAGCTGCTTTGTCAGGTGTGGTGTGAAGTGAAACCCTCTGGGAAAGGAGCCTTTTGCTGATATCCCACCTCAGCCTCCACAGAAATCACATGAAAACTGTGTTTTCTTCTTTAAAAGGCCGATTCGGCTTCCTTCATAGTGAACAGGGAAAAGAGAGAGTTACTTCAGGACCTGCTTTGTTTTATCTATTTCAGATGTTTGTTTGGCAAGGGGTGAGCTGGTCACACAATCCACTGATTCTGTTGACTGAATCTCCACTGTCAGAGGGAGTCAGAGGTGCCGGGTCAAATGTAAATATTGAAACTATAAATATCTACACTTTGCATACAAAACCCATATTCCACTTTGAAAATCAGCCAGTCCTCTGGTTCCCAAACAGCCAGTCTTGGGGAAAGCAGCAGGCAGCAAGCACCAGCAGCCTTCCCTCTACCAGAATGAGTTCCTTAAGTGGCTGCACTTGCAGCAGTCAGCTTCCACCAGCAGATAAATGCTTCCTTTGGGACATGCCCACAGCCATGCACATTTGGATGGCATGGAGCAGCCGAGCGTGTAATTCATATTTATGTGCTGTCAGGATTTAAAAACCAATCATTTCTCCCAATCCAGTGAGAAGACATACAGAAAGAAATTTTTTTTTGCTGAAATTATAGGTTCAACAAACTGAGGCATTTTCTTTTTTCCTTTTTTATCTGGTAGCTAGTGGTGAGATTTGAAATTTGTCTCAGCCAAGGACAGCTAAACCCACGTAAACCTTTCCTAACCACTAGGCTGAAGTCTGGTGGGTTCTATAATTCTCCTGCCAATATGTTTTTTGTTATTCATGCTAATTACCAGTTACCCATGCTCAAGAAAGGAACAGGATTTGTGGTTAGCTGATGCACCCAGGAGACAGGGAGCTGCATGTTCACCATGCTCTGATGAATGCATACATTACTCATATTAATTGGAAGTGGGACTGAAACCTTGCTCCCTTTCCTCCAGTAAGTAACTGGCCTCTGGGGCTCAAAATCACATTTACTAATCTCTCTCTCTCTCTCAGTGGTCCAATTCATGCTGAATTATTTCATGCAAAGTGGAGCAGCTTAAGGAGGGAGTGAAAACATCTGCTTCCCACACACCAGACAAGTCCTCAGGAGCTGGGAGCCTTTTGGCTGGAGGATCCTGTGCACACACAGAGGGTCCATCTTTGGTACTGTGCCAGGGTTCCTCACCATCAAAGGGGAGGTTCTGCTGGGCAGCCTCCCAGGTAGAGGGTGGCAGCATTTCCTCCATGGAAGAAAGGATTCCTCTCTATTTTGGGACTCATTTTTTGCACGTTTGATTTTTTACATAAAGAAAAGACTAAGTTGTTTAATTGCAGGAGCACACATGACAGTAAATTCCCCACAAAGAGAAGGCAGGTCCTTACAGTTCAGCATAAAACACTGAAATCCTCCAGAGCAGTACAGTTCAAGGGACAAACCTTCTTTAGGGTTACTTTTTGCCCAGCCAGCATTTTCCTATGGCCAGGACAGGACACATGGCCAGTTTTAGGTCTGCTCCTCCTGCAGTTGCAGCCTGGATGCCTCTGGATTGTGCTCAGCAGCCTGGCACCTGAGGGCACTGTCACTGTGGCACATTATCCACCATGCCACGAGTGACACAAAGGGATTCATTAACTCTCCCACGAGAAGTGTGTGGCCAATGGCAGGGCTGAACCTCTTTCCTAAATCTTCCTGTAATATCTTATCTGCTGCACCACGCTTTCTCTGAAGGTTTAAATTCTGAAAATTTTGACAGCCAGATGCCTTTCAGTTACATTTTAGTGTCTCAGAATTCAGTCATGCACGTATTGCCCGGGTCAAATTCTGATTTGTGGTATCAAAGACAATTATTTTTCATTTTTTGGTTCCTGGGTAGGCAATTTGTAATGTGAAATGTAACTTGACTGTCCTATTTGATGTATTAATGGTTCCTTTCCTACTTCAACTGGTAAAGATTTCTTTTTTTCCTAAAACATTTATTGCATGCAATGAAATGGAATTATTCCTTTCTTTTTCTCCCCTTTCATTTTACTTTTCTTTTTTTTTTCTTTTTAACACAGCATACAAGGGACTTCTCATTCTGGTTACTGAAGCTTGAAAGAGAAGAGCAATGCCTCCAACAAGGCTGAAGCCCTCAGTGGAAATAAAAAGCAGCTGAGAAGGACTATTTGAACTAAAAAAAAAACCAGTTTATTTCCACTATTAATTTTATTCTGTGTGGGAGGGTTCAGTCCTCAAAAATTAAGGCCACTCTACACCTAACAAAATAGTTTGATTATAATTATAAATCTGAACAAACCAACTTGCCCTGCCTGGATCCAGTCAGACCAACTGAATTACAGACTTTAGGGTACCAAAATCCTAAATCGGGGCAGGGAGAAAAAGACACGTGACCAGCAGGTCCAGGGAGGTGATTCTGCCTCTCTGCTCTGCTCTTGTGAGGTCTCACTTCCAGGTCTGGGATCCCCAACATCAGGAGGACGTGGAGTTGTTGGAGAAAGTCCAGAGGAGGCCACAGAGGTGCTCCAAGGGCTGGAGAACCTCGTTATGAGCCACCTCTGAGGGAGAATGACTGAGGGTCTTGCTAATTGATCCCTTGGGTGAACAGGAGTGAAACAAAACTGAGTTAAAAGGCAGGTTTATTTAAAAAA
>VZSE01001269.1:1046711-1154328 GCA_013398275.1 Promerops cafer | reverse complement strand
AAAGAAAAAGAAAGAAAGAAAGAAAGAAAGAAAGAAAGAAAAAGAAAGAAAGAAAGAAAGAAAGAAAGAAAGAAAGAAAGAAAGAAAGAAAGAAAGAAAGAAAGAAAGAAAGAAGAGAGAAAATAGTGCAGATGAAAGATATCACTACCCATGCATCCAGCAGCAAGGCTCAAACCTTGTTCTGTAGTTTAAAATACACAAATTTAGTTGTCTAAACAGAGATGTCTGCAGATGTGCAAAGTACCTGAGTGCTCACGATGGCCAGTGAAGGTCTGATCAATGCTCTGGAGTCCAGAGGGCTGTTCCAGGCACCAGGTGGAGGATGGAACACCAGGATGGACCTCCCAGCACCTCCCTCAGCAGGCTGAGCTTGGTTTTGTGGAGTTTTTGGTCCCTTGGGCCACCAGTGAGTCACAGTGTGGATGACTCAGGTATGGGCATCTCTGATTGACACCTGTGCTATCACAACAGAATCAGGAGTGGGCTCTGGACACAGCACCCTCTGTGCATAAAGAAGATGCTGTTTAGAGAGAGAGATCAGAAATCAGCCTGTCTGCTTTCACATGGGAAAATATTTCCAGACCATTTGCCTCTCTGGGGTTGAACAATTTCCTTCTCCAGCAGAGCACGGAGAAAAGGTCACTCTGATTTTGAGATAATGCCTGCTATTATCTACAAGAGGGACAGGATGTGAGCACTGAAGGTCTTGCTTTGTGTATTCCAGACCATACATTCCAGAGGGTACATTACTCTGAGAGCTCCTTACAGGGAGGGCTACAAGGTTTCTCTTCTCTAATGAGCAGTGGAGGAAGGAAGGAAGGTTATGTAAGAGGTAAGAACATCACACAATCACAGCATGGTTTGGGGTGGAAGGGACCTTAAAGCTCATCCAATCCCACCCCTGCCATGGCAGGGACACCTTCCACTGTCCCAGGCTGCTCCAAGCCCTGTCCAGCCTGGCCTTGGACACTGCCAGGGATCCAGGGGCAGCCACAGCTGCTCTGGGCCCCCTGTGCCAGGAATTCCCAATTCCCAAGATCCCATCCATCCCTGCCCTCTGGCAGTGGAAGCCATTTCCCATGTCCTGTCCCTCCATGCCTTGTCCCCAGTCCCTCTTCAGCTCTCCTGGAGCCCCTTCAGGCCCTGCAAGGGGCTCTGAGCTCCCCTGGAGCTTCTCCTCTCCAGGTGAGCACCCCCAGCTCTCCCAGCCTGGCCCCAGAGCAGAGGGGCTCCAGCCCCATTATATTAGATAAATGTTTGTCTCGAGTATTTGAGACACATAATATTCTTAAAGAGCATTTATCCTACTGCCCCAGTCACCTTCTAGTTTTCACTTTCTGGTTTTGGCAACTGCTTCTAAAACCTAGCACCAGCTTTTAGTTCTCATCTCACTTCCTCCTGCCTTAATTGTTTACTCTGGAGTAAGAGCCAGTCCTAGAGCCAGGGCTTCACAGTTCCATACTGCTCTGCATCACAGGAGGACTCTCTGGAGAGCTGGGTTTGATTCTTCACTCTGACATTGAACTGTGGTATGGGTTTGGGTAAATCCCCTTTCAATTTTGTCTTGGTTGTTTGAAAACTTGCATTAAATTTAATTTGTTTCATGTCCATATTTCTGTTTCTAGTCCTAGGTGAGATTTATTTATGCAAGGTAGGCAGGTTGCCTTTCAAAGCCTGAACTAGTCATCCTTTAAGATAAAAATTACCTTCTTAGGTGCCTGTTTTTCCCCAGTGGCTCTAAAAAATGGAAGACTTGCATGGACTAAGAGATGTAACTTTTAAATATTTATAATTAGGTAAGGTGAATTTCATGTTTTATAAGTAGGACCTCAGGCAAAAACACTTTCAATATGTTGCTTATTTAAATGGCTTAAATTGAGAGCTCTCATGATAAAATTAATTGTGATCAATTAACATATCAACCTGAATCCTTCTCTAAAGCTTGGGGAAGCACGAGAAATTTTGGTTTGCATTTGGCAGCAAAACTGAGGAGAAAAAGAAAAAATACAATTGTGAAAGTTTTGGGGTTTTTCAGCTTTATTTTCTGTCATTTATGTGGTCAATTAACAAAGGAGAGCATGACACAAATATTTTTATTTGGCTTTTTTGCTTTTGGATTTCAGCAGGGGCAGACTGCATAAATATATAAAATAATTCTTCAGGCAAGCAGGGTCTCCCTTGGAGAGGGAATATAGGCAACCTCTGGAGTTACCAGCTGCTTTCCAATGATCTTTTGGTTTTGTGCTTGGCTGCAATAAAAACTAGGGAGCGTGTCTGTCAGGACATGGCTTTCATTGAGAGGAAATCGAAGGAAATCAGGACACAGTGTGCACAGAGAGCTTCCAAGCAGCCAGCTGAGCTCCTTGTTAGTGATACATGACTCAAAATGCTCAATGATCATTTCAGACATTCGTTACAGCTTCAAATTTCATGTTTATATGATCTCCCAAACGTGTGTTGTTATTCCTCCGTTAGCCTCTTCAATCCTTTAACAGCACAGAACAAATAAATTGGCTCTTTTTAGGCCACTTGGAAGGTGCTTGACAGGGAAATGCTTGATTTCCTGGAGCAGCATGTGCTATGGATAAACAGGCATGGAAATGGCTCCTTTCTCTCAGGAAATAATAGCAGGGGGAAGAGCTTTGCTGCATTCCAGGCTGGGAACAGTCACTGAGTTTTCTCTCCCGTGTTTTCCACAAAAGACATTCTGGAAGGCATTAGGTCTGGAGTGGCAGAAGAAGGGTGGCAGGAGGAGTCCCTTCTGAGCAGAACTCCATCCACTTGATTAATGTCTGGAGAGATGATTTATGCAATACATTAACAGCAACAGCTGTTTGCCGTGGTGTTTTTAGTGGCTGCATCTGCAGTTAAGTCCTGACCACAATAAAAATCAAGCACCCATCTTTAATATATAAAATCTTCTGGAGATGGAGATGGAGAGAACACCTCTCCCATGCTGGGTTTCTGCTGTGCTTCCCTGGCTCAGCTGTCCCTGACTCAGCTCTTCTGAATGCGAATTGCTTTCATTCTCATCCACCTTTCCCTCTGCGGGGAGGAAATCATTCTGGGCTGTTCCACCAGGGAAAGAAATCTGCTGATGTTCAAGAGGTTTGAGCAGCTCTGCGTTTGCCACCAGCTGACAGCGTGTCCTGCAGAGTAGTGGCTGTCAGATGATGGACAGATATTGCTGCCTGAAGAGATGAACACGCAGGAACACAGTCAGACAGGCCAGCAGATGAACAGATCTGCTGCTCCCTGATTGTTTCTGATGCCAAGATTACAAGTGTGAGAGCCTGACTGATTGATTCTCTTCCTCCTCGATACTTAATGGTTATAATAATAGCTGGGGTCAATCTGCCAGCAGTTGCTCATGAAAAGTAATTAATCTGGTTCATACCCTCACCCAGGGGAAGATAAATTATGGATGTATCTTCCTCTGGTTATCCTTTGCAGAATTTCCTGGCTTCTAAAGCACTCTCATTCCAGACACAGAGTGAGGGGTTTTTTATTGAGAGAAATAGAAACTTAAAAATCTGTGAAAGCTCAGAAGGAAAATGTCAGTCATCTAAAGGTGAAAGCAATAAACTCAGAGTCAACTCTTCATCTCTGCATTCACATTCTCTGGTACCCAGGAGGAACTGAGCTCTCTGAATGTGCCACTGCCCTGCACTACAAACTGCTCGTGTGGATGAGCAATCATCTTTTGGAAAACCCATTCTTTTGGGCAGACAGATGAAACTGGATTCATTTCATCTAAAAGCAAAGTGTCTTTGGAAGTGAATTCGTCAGATGGTTGGGCTAGATCATCATTGTAGGTCCCTTCCAGTGGAGAAATTCAGTTCTATTCTATTCTATTCTATTCTATTCTATTCTATTCTATTCTATTCTATTCTATTCTATTCTATTCTATTCTATTCTTCCATTCCATTCCATTCCATTCCATTCCATTCCATTCCATTCCATTCCATTCCATTCCATTCCATTCCGCTCTACTCTTTTATATTCTATTTTTGAAGCTAAATTTGTAGGTGGTCAGGGGAGACACAGAGACTCCCAAAAGTCAGTTGAATCTCCCTTAAGATGTGGCCAAGAGAGGCGAAGTAGAGGTGGGAAGTTCTGGGTTCCACCTCACTGGGTTTCATTTTAATGACCATAGAGATGTTCTGCACAACCAGCTGCGGTCTGATTCCTAACTTCAGGCCAGCTAATAGAAGGCAAAAGAACTTCACCTGTTTACTTGTTTTGTCTGCACTAATTTATTTCCATCACTCACTGAGACTTCTTCTATCTCTCTGAAGGCTTCCTCAACATTTCCTGCCACCATTTCCCACAGCCTCCCCTGAGGCAATGTCTAAAAGTTACAGTGGTGTCTAAACTGGGGATTTAAAGCTTGCTCCAGCAATTAGCCGTGTAGGTTTAATTGCCATGCAGTCAGATTTATGCTTCATCTGTTATGCACCTTTGAAAAATCTTTCCCTCCACCTAAGCAATAAATATGCACAAAGACTCTTCTGCTTTCAGGCCTTTCAGCAGCTCAGAGGACTAAACACTACAGAGATGCTCTATGGGGCCATGAATTTTGATTAATTCCCCCACAATTTGCATACCTAACTAAACAGATTTCCTTCATCATCCGAGCACTGCCACCAGTTCTTAGGATTATGTCTGGTTCCCTTTCTGAAGCTGCGTTTTAACTTTAATAGAAATACTTCATAAAAGAAGATGCTGTTTCTTCAGCTTTTGCTGTTCCAGTTCTTTCAGGCTTGGTTTTTCCTGAGACTCTGAAATGCTTGAGGTCTCCGTGGTTTCATTTCCATTCTCTTGAGGAGACACTACAGAGAGGGACTAGAACCAAGTCTTGCCTGTGGCTTCCAAGCTCCAGATGGGCATTAAAAATAAAATACAATTTTTCTCAGCTGTAACACCGAAACCCTGTTTCCATGGTAACAACAGCATCACTGGGTGAGGGCTGAGCTCAGTCCTTGTGGGTCCTGCTCTACTTGGCCCTCCTTCTGCACTGCCCTTGGGTCTGCAGAGCTGTTCCTCTCACATATCCTCACTCCTTGCTCTGGATGAAGTTCCAGGTGGTTTTTCGCTCCTTTTTAACTCTGAGATGCCAGAGTCCCTCCCACTGTCACTGATGGGCTTGGCCTTGGACACTGGCAGGTCCATGCTGGAGCCACACTGGACATGGGGGAAGCTTCACAGCTTCTCACAGAAGCCAACTCTGTAGCCCCCACCACCAAAACCCCGTGTGCAAACCCAATACAATTTCACATGAAAATCGATACAGCTCGTACATGAAATACACAGGGAAAGAATGTATGGAAAAGCTTGTTCTAAGGCAACTTTATTTTAGAGAATGACTGAAACTAGGAGCTGAAATCCTGAAGAATTCATAAAGCAGATTATAAGGTTTTCTTTGTTTGATTGCTTTTTTTTTATGTAAAACTTTGTTTCGTGGACACTGACCAAGCAGAGCTGTAGAGAAAAGCAGATTGGAAAAATCAGTTGTAAGGACCATGTTGCAGATCTGCTTGATATTTTCAGTTTGCTCTCTGGAAGAATTCAGAGCTTGCAGCAACAGGTTCCTCCTCTTCACAGCCCCAAACATCTGAGACATGAGGGGAGCAGATTTAACATTTCACCTCTTGAACATGTCCAGGGCTGTCTCCTAAGCCTCCTGCAGAGGAGACTGAAGTAAGCAGCACAGCAAACAAGAGGGGCAATGGAACAGGATTTGATGCTTCTCAGCAAGTTCACTTTGCTTCACCTGCTGCAGAGAAACTGCCCTGATTTTCTGTCTAATGTGTAGGTCTGTCTCTTCTGGTTTTCTTTGGTGGGCAGCTCCATTTGCCCTCTCTTTTTCAGCCTCTGTGCCTGCAATGTCTGGCACAGCACCTCTGTTCTTCATTCTGCTTCTCCCTTCACTTTCCTTCTCACTCTTGGTACCCTGCAGGTCTTGTTTCTGTAGAAGGCAGAGGGACACTGAAAGGGTGAAGGGTCTGGAGCACAAATCTTATGAGGACCAAGTGTTAGAGCTGGGGGGGTTTAGCCTGGACAAGAGAAGGATGAGGCCAGACTTTAGTGCTCTCTACAACCACCTGACAGCAGGTTGAGGCCAGAGGGAGGCAATTTCTTCTCCAGAGTCCTGAGGAACTTGAGGACTTGGCCTCCAGTTCCACCAGGGGAGGTTAAGATTGGATATTAGGGAAAACTTCTTCACAGAAAGGGTTGTCAAGCAGTGGAAGAGGCTGGACAGGGAAGTGGTGGAGTCCCCAGCCCTGGAGGTGTTTAAAAGACACAGATGTGACCTGTGGGGATGGGGTTTAGTGGTGGGCTTGACAGTTTTGGGTTAATGGTAGGACTCAATGGTCTTAGAGGTTTTTATTCCTCTCCTAAATTATTCAATAGAAAAGATTCATCCCACTTTCAGCTGCAATTCAGTTACAGAAAATCACTTACACATGCATGCAGCAGATACAGGATTCAGCTGTGATTCTTGAATTGGGATTCAAATGCTGCAATTTAGACACTGTTAAAGTCAGATGCCTAAAAATTAAACTTCTAAATTAAACAGAGAACAATTTAAAAGCCACTGCTGAGTGATAACACATCTGCAGTGTGGTTCATCTCACTGTTTTTACACATTTTGCTTAGGAAAAAATAACCAGCCCCTAGAGGTGCCTGTATACCCTGCTGACTCCCTAGGAAGCCTCTGACACACTCCTTGATGTGGATCAGAGAAAATCCAACAACATGGGACAGTATTTAGGATCCAAGACAGATTTTTAACGATTATCAGATTCCCCAAGTTTAGCCACTGCAGTTTAGTTTTGCTGAAATATTGTCAAGATAATCAGAAGAGGGAACACATGAGTCAGAAGGTCTGAGATAGTCATTTTTAAACTTTACATCCCTGCAAAAGGAAGAATACCCCGTGCTTCTGAGCTGCCTTCCAGGAAGAGCTTGAGCCACTCTCTGCTTCTGAGGCTTGATCTCATTTATATTTCATACCTTGGCTCAAAGATCCATCCTGCACCTCGGGGCTGAACTCCTGATGCACCTGTGCTGAAACGGGAGGGCAGCTTTGGCCAGACTGGGACTTTTTTCCTGGAGGTTTTGGTGACTTCTACCTCAGGCAGATTTTTAAGCACCCCTTGCAAAAGAGAGCTGCTCCCCAACAACAACCCGGGGCTGAGCCCAGCCTGGGGCTCCCTGCCAGCATCCCTCTGGCTCCAGTGCTGCGGGACTGATTCCTGCTCCCCAGCTGAGCATCCACAGCAGAGCAGTTGGTGCCTCCTCGCCCTGTTGGGTCATTTTTCCAGGCTCCCCACACCCAGCAGGGGCTCTCACACTGCTTTCCCCCTGCACGTGTCCCCCTGCAATTCTCTGGCTTTCAGGGTGAGCCCAGAGCAGCCACGGAGGCCTTGGACTGCCCTGCTGGTGATTCCTCTGCACGTGTTTAGCCACTGGGGAAACCAGCTGCTTGCTGTTTGCCCAGTTTTGCTGCTAAAAGCCTTGTTTTTCTCATCAAACAAAGCCCTCAGCACTCAAAATCTCAAAAGCCTCATGTTTTTTATGAGGATCTTTTATCAGCATATGTTCCATCGTTGCTTGTATCTACTCCTGCTGGTGGCACACGCTGGCACAGACCAGTTAAAATCTGTTTATTGAGATATTCAGGTGGTTACAGCTCCTGGAGATATTTTATAAGTGCTCAGGTAAACAGACCTGCAGGGGAAAAACAATGTGGAATTAGAGAATCACAGAATCATGGAATGGTTTGGGTTGGAAGGGATCTTCAAGATCATCTCATTCCAGCCCCTGCCATGGGCAGGGACACTTTCCACTAGCCCAGGTTGCTCCAAGCCCCATCCAGCCTGGTCTTGTGTCATAAGCAAAACCAATATTGAGCAAATACCTGTTCCAACTGCTCAGGGGAGCCCTAAGGAAAATGCAAAAGTAAGATGTTCATAACTATTCATGGTATCAAACTGCATTGAATTATTCAGGTCTGACCTCTGCATCTGAACTTTAGTTTTTCAGACAGATCAAACATTTCAACGTGGACTTGATAACCTTTCCTCAAAATCAACAATCTGTGAAAAACACCTTGTTTTCATTGAGGAATGATTTTTGACACACACATTGAACTGTAATGGGAACACTTCATTTTTCCTTCATTAGTTTATATTTCATTGCTCAAATGATATATATATTATATATATATTATATATAATATATATATGATATATATATTATATATAGATGAGTATATATATATATGATATATGCTCAATATGTGGCTGTAAAGAAAGACAAGTGGAGCACTCATAGAAGAGTAGTACATGACCAAAAGCTGAGCAGTACCCTGTGANAGCCCTCAGCACTCAAAATCTCAAAAGCCTCATGTTTTTTATGAGGATCTTTTATCAGCATATGTTCCATCGTTGCTTGTATCTACTCCTGCTGGTGGCACACGCTGGCACAGACCAGTTAAAATCTGTTTATTGAGATATTCAGGTGGTTACAGCTCCTGGAGATATTTTATAAGTGCTCAGGTAAACAGACCTGCAGGGGAAAAACAATGTGGAATTAGAGAATCACAGAATCATGGAATGGTTTGGGTTGGAAGGGATCTTCAAGATCATCTCATTCCAGCCCCTGCCATGGGCAGGGACACTTTCCACTAGCCCAGGTTGCTCCAAGCCCCATCCAGCCTGGTCTTGTGTCATAAGCAAAACCAATATTGAGCAAATACCTGTTCCAACTGCTCAGGGGAGCCCTAAGGAAAATGCAAAAGTAAGATGTTCATAACTATTCATGGTATCAAACTGCATTGAATTATTCAGGTCTGACCTCTGCATCTGAACTTTAGTTTTTCAGACAGATCAAACATTTCAACGTGGACTTGATAACCTTTCCTCAAAATCAACAATCTGTGAAAAACACCTTGTTTTCATTGAGGAATGATTTTTGACACACACATTGAACTGTAATGGGAACACTTCATTTTTCCTTCATTAGTTTATATTTCATTGCTCAAATGATATATATATTATATATATATTATATATAATATATATATGATATATATATTATATATAGATGAGTATATATATATATGATATATGCTCAATATGTGGCTGTAAAGAAAGACAAGTGGAGCACTCATAGAAGAGTAGTACATGACCAAAAGCTGAGCAGTACCCTGTGAAGCAAAAAAAAAGCAGAAAAATTAGAGGATTTTAACTTCCTGTTGTCTCAGTCTGTCATTATATGAGTCACCAAATATTCCTGTCCCTCACACATCAGAAGCTGAGGTACCAATGTTCTGGCAGTTCTCTTGCTGGGTACAGAGGTAACAACTTCCTTCTAAAAGCATCTGAATTGTTGTGAAATAGCTGATAAATGCAAGCATCAGAAAGGAGAGGAGGGGGAAAGACAGAAAAAATAACAAAAAAGAGAAAGAAACAAAAAGAACACAACATTTTAAATGTGAACGGTGAATTAATCCAATTAAATGTCCTCCACCGAGTCTCTGGGAGGAAAGAAAATTACTGGTATTTCAATAGCTGCTACTTTATTAAAAGCCACTCTATTTTTTCTCCAAAGCTTTTAAAGCAGAGACAGATGGAGATTAAAATATAACCAGTAGTTAAAAGCTACTTTCCTTTTGTTACTGAGGTCCTGAAAGAGCACTCAGAAAACAGATGCATTGAAAGCTGGGGGAGGAGGACAGACAGCACTTGCACCTGGTCACTTCAGTGTATTTTGTCCTGTGCCCATGTTTATGCCATGAAAAACAAATCAAGTGCCATGTGCCAGGAAAACAGGTAAGTACATGCTTAATTAGGTACTGAAAAAACCTTCAGGGCTGTCTGTGTAGTTAGGTGAGAGAAATCAGGATGTGAAAAAACGTTGGGTGTATTTAATCTCAAAATAAGCCTGCAACTGCACTAGGAGCCAAGACTGGGGTATAACTTCATTTTTAGCATGGTCAGAAGAACTTCTCCAACACCCAGAGCAGCAATCAGGGAGAGCTGGGCTGCCACTTTGTGATCTGTGACAAAATTGGCTGCCCCAAGAAATGGCTCTTGAGCAGCAGTGGGGCCAGGACAGAGAGATTGGAGTGAGCCCAGGGTCTGCATGGCCATGCAGGGCTCTGAGGGTGTCCTGTGGGATGCTGACACTTCCTAGTGCAGAGCTCGTGGGTGCAGGAGGTGCCCTGTGGGTGCCAGACAGGAGAGCTGGTCACAGCTGCTGGGAATCAGCTTTGAGGAGACTGCAGGGTGGTCTTGGAAAATGTAACTTTCAGAGAACTGTGGATGGTTTGGGTTGGAAGGAATCTTAAATCACATCCAGTGCCACCCTTGCCATGGCAGGGACACCTTCCACTGTCCCAGGCTGCTCCAAGCCCTCTCCAGCCTGGCCTTGGGCACTTCCAGGGATCCAGGGGCAGCCACAGCTGCTCTGGGCACCCTGTGCCAGTACCTCCCCACCCTCACAGGGAAGAATTTCTTCCCAATATCCCATCTAACCGTGCCCTCTGGCAGTTTGGAGCCATTTCTTTGGCCTGTCACTACAGCCCTGGTGCAGTGTCAGCCACCACTGCCTGCCACGAGGAGCAGAGAGGCTGGGAGGGACCATCTGCCAAAGCTACAGCTGATCCAGGTGGGATTCCTTAGAAAGCCAAGGAGAGCCAGCAAGGGGAGTCTGCTGTGCCATTCATCTCATTTCTGTACTGAAAGTCTGAAATGGAGCAGGGAAATCACACCTCAAACCTTCTCTTCTGTCTGTAAAGACAGCCTGGGTTGCCTGGACTGAATTTAGGCACCTACCTACTAAATATTGTCAGATGAATCCCATCTCTTTGCACCTTCCTAGATGGTAAAAAGGGTAAAAGTTTTATTCTCTTATTAAAAAAATCATGAGGAAAATCACAGTTCCTCCACCAGATATCTCTTCAGCAAGAAAAAATTAAAATGTGACCAACAAAAGGGAACTCCAGGATATTTTTCTGCAGTAGATGAGAAATGTATTTTGATTTTTAATGTTTTCTGCATTTCTGGATTAAAAATACTAGTGCAAATTTAACATTAATAAAAATTAAACCAAACAAGTGCTTCGGAATAATATAGAATTAAGCATTCAGTGTTCAGCACTGAACATGGGAGTGGGTCAATCTGGTTCCCACAGCTGGTGTGGACTGTTGCCCAAAGATGCAACAACCCTTCAGAAACATTATAGAGACTCTAAAATCAATGAAAATAAAATGTTCATTTTCAATAAAATGTCAATATTTCCAAAATGTTCCATCTAGCCCTGGGTATGACACTAATAGTAAGTTACTTTTGCCAATACCTGCCTTGTTGCATTCCTTTTTTTAACCAGGAGGAAATTGCAAAAGCTATTTTCAGTCAGAACTGGAATGATATTTTTTAATCCCCTGTATAAAATATAAGAGCTCTGAAGTTTGTGATGGTGGTATGTGGAAAATATTTCCATTAACCTTCATCCAGCCATAAAATTCTCTTCTCTTCTCTTCTCTTCTCTTCTCTTCTCTTCTCTTCTCTTCTCTTCTCTTCTCTTCTCTTCTCTTCTCTTCTCTTCTCTTCTCTTCTCTTCTCTTCTCTTCTCTTCTCTTCTCTTCTCTTCTCTTCTCTTCTCTTCTCTTCTCTTCTCTTCTCTTCTCTTCTCTTCTCTTCTCTTCTCTTCTCTTCTCTTCTCTTCTCTTCTCTTCTCTTCTCTTCTCTTCTCTTCTCTTCTCTTCTCTTCTCTTCTCTTCTCTTCTCTTCTCTTCTCTTCTCTTCTCTTCTCTTCTCTTCTCTTCTCTTCTCTTCTCTTCTCTTCTCTTCTCTTCTCTTCTCTTCTCTTCTCTTCTCTTCTCTTCTCTTCTCTTCTCTTCTCTTCTCTTCTCTTCTCTTCTCTTCTCTTCTCTTCTCTTCTCTTCTCTTCTCTTCTCTTCTCTTCTCTTCTCTTCTCTTCTCTTCTCTTCTCTTCTCTTCTCTTCTCTTCTCTTCTCTTCTCTTCTCTTCTCTTCTCTTCTCTTCTCTTCTCTTCTCTTCTCTTCTCTTCTCTTCTCTTCTCTTCTCTTCTCTTCTCTTCTCTTCTCTTCTCTTCTCTTCTCTTCTCTTCTCTTCTCTTCTCTTCTCTTCTCTTCTCTTCTCTTCTCTTCTCTTCTCTTCTCTTCTCTTCTCTCCTCTCCTCTCCTCTCCTCTCCTCTCCCACATATCCACAAAAAAATCCTCTTTTTTTCTTCAAGAAAACCTAGAGATATCCACCCACCTACCCAAACCAGAATCCATCTTCACTTCAGGTCTAGCTTTTACCAAAACTGAGCCTGACAGAGGTCACTGTAAACCTACAAAGTTTCCTCTCAAAAATCCATTGAAATGTATTTAAATAACATAAAATCCCTAAGGAAACAAAATTACAGGGAACTGCTGAGGTTTTGTCACAATGCTATGGTGGCACTCTGTGGTTTTCAGAGCTGACATCGTAAATGTCTTCACTACTGCCACAACCAAGTGACCAAGGGGACACCAAGAATGAATTTCCTACAGCTGAGCAGCCAAGCAGCTGTGGCACTAGGCCCAGGCCAGCTGTTAATTCATTTTTTTTCTTGGCATCTCAGGTGGATTTAAAGCTTGGCTTGAGCCCTGTATAACCACAACAACCCTGCTGCTCCAGGCTTTTGCTCCAAATCCACGTTTGCTGTGTGTTGGGATGAAGCCTGAGAGCCCTGCTCCTGGCAGGAGCTGCTTTCACTCAAACACCATCTCTGAGGCACTGATTAATCCTCCCAAATGATTCAGCCTTTGCTTTGGCCACTTTGCCATCTGTTGCTTCTCCAGAGCGAGGGGGGTGGCCCCACAGACCAGCCCCTGGCAGAGGCTCCACCAGCAGTGCAAGGCATTCCCACAGGGAGGGCAATTTATTCCCACCAGGCCTGGATTTGTCTATCTGCTGCCACGGAAAGTCATCGTGTCCCCGAGGGTGGGCTCCAGTGTGGCTGGAAAAGTGAAGGGACACATCTTCCACCTGGCTCTCAGTCAGCAGCAGCCTCAAAATCGACTCCCAGGCTGCGTGCTGGGTGGCCCAGGACACTCTGGATTTTGTTCAGGGATGAGTAGGAGCCCCAGCCACGCCTAAATCCACACCTGGGAATCTCACAACCTGTGCAAGGCTTGGCAGGTTGGCCTCAAGGGCTCCTTGGGCTCACTGCACCAAAGGATGTCCAGCCTAAATGGGTGGCACAACCTTCCAGAGGGGCTTCCAGGTGCTTCTGCAAGCACAAAATCATCTAGATTGGAAAAGACAACTAAATCATCCAACCCGGACGAGCAGCAAGGGGAAAGAAAGGTGACCTGTCCTGGCGGTAGGATGGATGGTGGAGCTCACTGGAATGCTGAGGGTGTCACTGGGAAGGCGGTGAGATAATTCACCCGCCCAGTGGAACACCTCCATCGGTGCGTGCCGAGGGAATCCGGCCGAAGGAGAATCCTGTTTCAGAGGGATGGGGTCTGGGAAGGTCCCGGCTGCCATCTAGTGGAGTAGGGATGTGTCTTTAGACGAAAATAAATACATCGTTAGCACATACCGCAGAGAACCAATCTGAGCTGTAGGATAAATCGCGTCTTTACCCTGGAAAAAAGTCATCAAAAATAAAGGGGCCTAGAAACCAGTGAAACTGGGGACAGAACCACATTGTAATCGCAGGAAACAGGGGATAAAAGATCAGGAGGTAAAAGAACCCCTTGTCACTGTTTTCTGGAACAGTTTGTGTCCTGCCTCTCACCTCCATGGAAAGCCACATAGGGTTTTCACTCAAACTGAAGAAATTCGGGTTATTTTCAGAGTAATCAGATGAAATTTCAGTTCCCTCACCCCAGTTTGTGATCTACTGTGTGCTCACAACACAACTGCACTTTTTTTGCTAGGAAAGGGGGCAGATGTTCCACTGGAAGTTCAGCTGGGAACTCCCTGATGAGCCCTTTGTTCCTGCTGTCCATCAGTGACGATGGCCAAACCTCACACCCAGAGAAGAGGGGAAGCTTGGGGCAGGTGTGTGATCTGCTTCCCAAATTGCCCCTTGTCACTCTGGCACTTTCCAAACTTTCCATTCCTTTCTCCACCCTTGTCTTGAACCCACTTAGACTTTGCCTCTCTGGTAATGCTTTCAGTGTAGGGCAGGGTGTGAGGGGACTTTTCAAGGAAAAACCCTCTCACTTCCACCCTGACATTGTTCATTTTCCTTTAAAATAATTTCATTTTCCCTTATGGGATTTTACCTTTTCTCTGCAGGTCCCCCTGGCTAAGAAAGCACAGTTAACACAGAATAAACAGAATATCTGGTGGCTGTTTTCCCATCAAGCTCATTTGGACTCAGAGTTCTGTTTTACTGTCATTATCTGTTCAGTCAGGAGATGGAGAAAATCCTTAACTCGTTAAGGCACTCTGTGGATTAGGTGTGGGTATTTCTCCAGTTCCTAAAATCCCTTCAAATCATCAGAAATTAACTCTATTACCAAAACCAGGTGTTTCTACAATTTCCTGTTCACCTAATCTGCTGGAACATGGGCCTTTTTCTGGCTGGAAACCCGAGTTATGAAAATAAAGCTTGTGCTCAGGAAGGGGAGGAGAGGCACTACCTCACCCTCTCATCATTTCCTAAACTTGATTTAGCTAAAACAGCTGGAGATAAATCCCACTCCCAGTTTAAAGGTGTGGTTTTAGTTTGTCCTGGACCACAGAATCCTAGAATGAGTTGGAAGGGACCTTAAAGATCATTTAGTTCCCACCCCCTGCCATGGTCAGGGACACCTTCCATAGACCAGCTCTGCACAGGCCCAGCTACAATATAGATAAAATGGTCTGGAAAGTAAACTGAGTGTGATAGAGGAAATAAAACAACACAGATCCATTGCAGACATTTGTGCTAAAAAAATTAGAGCTAGACTGTGTGTGTTCCTGTCGCTTTAAGAAAGGTGTTTATTGTCCACTTTGACCCAGTGGTTTTGTTCAATCACGTCCAAAATTACAGGAAAATCTTATTGCTCCATAAAATTACAAATAATATTTTAGCGTTGTTTTGTCATACTGTTACATTTTCATATATATTAAAAATTGATGGCCTTTGAAGCAAAATATAGTAGAAATAAACATTCCAGTCATTTAATTTATGTCACAAAATATAAACACGATGTATTTTTATTTGCAGCAAAACAACATTACGTTCTACAAGCCAAAAAATCATGAAATATTCATAGAAACTGCAATTCTTTTTTTTTTTTTTTTAAGCTCTTTGGATATGGGATTTTCATAGTGTGCCATAAAACAATTTCCACTGACCAAAAACTTCCCCATCATTCTGACGAATTTTGCAGGATCTGATTAAAAGCTCTGTCCTCCAGGGATAATGGCAGAACTGAAAAGTACCATATTAATATCTTAATTTGAGAATACCAGAGCACAATCCATGCCAGACAGTGATGGTGTAAATGTGATTGTGTCCCTTGCTATCAAAGCTGATCTCAATTTCAGTTTTCAGAGCTCCCCCTGACCAGCAGGGAACAGCAGCATCCTCATTAAAGGATGTTCCAGGCTGGTTCCCAACCATCACACACAGATGGGACATCTCCCTTTTCCTACAGGTACCTGCAGCAGATCTGGGGTCTTACATGGGAGGATTTCAGGTACAAATTGGTCCAGAGAACAAAGGATGCCAGTAGAATTTTTATTACAGTAATCAATCTAAGGGCACTTTGGGCCACTTTTAATATTTTTATGTTTTTTCTTCTCTAGTGTCCTGCTCTAAGGTCAGAGTCATCCCTGTGGGACATCCCTTGGAAGAGGTACCAAGGGTTTACTGTGCCAGAGCTTGACTCATAATTCAAATAAAACAAAGTATTGAAGAGCTGTCCTTGCTTCACTGAAAATTGAAATTATTTCATGATATAAAACCAATAATAGAGACCTCTCCTTGATGTCAAATTAAGACAGAAGAACCAGGAATGTTCTCTTATAGTCATTATGGGATACACAGTTTAATTTTGTTCATATAAAATATATGAACTGTTAGTAGAAGAAAATTTGCCATTAAATTTATCAGTTACAGTGTGTGGGGAAGCATGTAAGGCACTAAGCTAGACAGAAAAAAATCAGTGTAAAAGGGTGATTGCCTGACTGAGGGAAGGTGAAAAAATGATGACAAAGCTAGTGGGCAAAAGCTCGACAGAAAATGCCACCTGAATGTGAATGTAGAAGAAACTAATCAAGAGCTCCCACAAAAAATGGGATATTTCCATTCAAAAAAACTAATTGGAAGATTATTGCTTATTTTTAGGTATCTGGCAGGTGTTTTTGAGGATAGGAGCAGAAAAGTTAACCAGTATCATACCATGAGTTGTGGTAAGACAGTTCGAGACCAAGTGATTTTTTAACTTGCACCTAAGCTGGCAGAAACTTGAAAATTAACACCTAAAACTGAATTTCTTTTACTTCTGCAGCCTGCAGTGAGATCAGCTCATGCCCCCAGGCCTGGAAGCACCTTTTTATTTCTCTTTACTCATTGCATTGCAAACCCTGTAGCAATTTGCACACCCTGGGAATAATTTTCTGTCTTCAACCCAGTTTTTCATTGCTCTGGCACTACTTCAAGTGAAAGTAAATCACACTTAGCCAAATTTATTCTTCAAAGGTCAAGGAGTTTCTGCTGCTTATACTTTTCATGCTTGTGTTATCAAACCTTGCATGTGACAGACAAGAACATGTAGAAAAATAATCTTATGTGATGTGTGCACATGCTGCTAAACTCATGTTAAGAGCAGTAAAACTAATCTAAATTCAATGCAATTCCCATCCTGAAAAGCTGAATTGCTTAAGTTTCTGAATCCTGCTCAGCATTTTATATTCAATATAGAATTTAGTAAAAACGTAATGTAATCCTAATCTCCATGTCATGCCTTGAAATAACTGATATTAATACTCTAATTAAATCATTTGAGTCATATCTTGTGATTTTTTAACAACTTCTGTTTCCAGTTTCAGCCATCCCTGAGGAAAATATTCCCTGGAGAGTAGCTAGGGTTTATTTCAGGAAGGAACAAAGTGATTTTTTTAAGATTCCTGCTCTTTTTCAAGCTAGAAAAAGCTGAGGTGACTGGAGAAGGACAAAGACTCAGTGTGTAATAACCCTGTTTTGGTGACAATGGATGCCACAGGTACAGGAATGCAGCCAAATAATTGTGCCTGTTATAGATGATACAGAGCCAATGGAAATTATTTGGGCAGACCAACTGTTTTGATACAGAGGGATTTGGGGTCAATCCCTCAATCCAAACTTCTCTAAAAGCAGAGAACAAGAGCCCTGAGAAGTCCCTGTGTTCATTTGCCTTCAGATCTGTTACTAACCCTCCTTTTAAAGCCAGAGTCAACATGGAAACCCCATTTCAGGATTTCAAGGCCTGATTACAATCCAGAAAATCCATTTGATATGGTCAAGATGTACAAGAGTCTTAATAAGACACTTTAAAACACTGCTTGAGACAGGGAGACCAGAAAGTGCCATCACACATCCAGAAATCAGCTGAGCCTCACCGTGGCTGATCTGTTCAGCAGAAGAAGGAATTTTATTTGGTTTTTATTGCTTTTTGTCTTATGTTTCTAGAGCATGATGGTGTTCACAGTAAATTTGCTGATTTTCACACCAGCAGAAATGCAGCAGCTGCAAGAAATTTTCTATCTGAACATTTATGGGGAGAGCTGGGTAAAATTTATCTGTCTTTCCTGAGATATTCCCCCAGGCTCTGTTTTTGCTGATAGAGGCCATGATCTTTGGGAGGCTGAAAAACATTCCTCTCCAGGAAAGAGTTCACTTTTACTGGTTATGCCACTTTTCCACCAGAGCTGGGTGCTCTGAAAGCCATGTGAAGGCTTCTCTCTGTTAGTCCCTTACTCTCCACCCAGATCAGCTTGAATTCTTCTGGATAATGGAAGGAAAAATATCTTGGGCTTCACATGGTAAAATGTGTTCCAAGAAGTCACTTCAGAAATGGAAATAAACACCTTCTCCCACCCTCAGGTCTGAATCCAGCCATTGCTGTAATTTTCACAGGTAGAAGAATAACAAGGAAAAAAAAACACTTTTATTTTTTTTCATTGGAAGAGGAAAATGCCTCCTGGGCAGTCAGCTTTTAGAAAAACAAGGTGAAGCAACATTCCATTTCTTCAGGTTAGCTGTAATTACCTGGATTCAGCAAAGGGGAATTTCTGCTTTTTAATCAGACTTGGCAGCTCACTGAAATGTGCAGAAGAGCAGGGTAAAGTGTATTGATGTACTAATCCTCACAGGTTGGTACAGCTTAGCTTTCTTCACTCCTTTCCAAGCCCTGATGTTCCCATCAAAAAATTTAATCAATCTTTTAATCTACAGGTTACAATCATCATTATGAACAAAACCCAAAACCAAAATAAAACAAAACCACTCAAGTACAAACACTGGGAATCCAAGTTTATTTTCAAGCTTCTGAACCTTTTACAACACTGGAGAGCAAAAACAGTCACACAGAAGAAAATATTCAGCAGTATTCCCAGCAGTCTCCCAGTCCATCTCCTGGGGGTCTCATTCTCTTTCCGTGCAAAAGTTGGCTTTTTCTTTTCATTTCCTTGCAAAGAATTTCCTTAATGATTATCATATGGAACCTTGGCCTTTCCAACACCTCCCTTTCCTCCTCCTTGGCTGTCAAAAATTTTCTAACCTGTAACTCCTGAAACAACATCAGAACCTGAGAGTGTTTTATGGTGAAATTGAATCTTTTTGCTGCTAAAGAGACAATGCAAAAAGACAACATAAAAGGACTTTGTGGTGCAGTTCAGCAAGACTTTTGGCTTCTTATTTATATGTCTATGGAATCAAAACATGGAACAAAGCTTGAACAAGCAGGATAGGCTCCAGCTCCCACTAAATTAGAATTGAATTCTGTTTTCCAGAGGTCATCTATGGTGTCACTGGAGGGTGCTACTGGTGTCCCTTCATGAGTACTTGGTGCTCTATCAGTGGAAGTGTGGAAATGAGCCAGAATAGGTGATTTTTATGTTTGCTGTGGTGCAGAGTTGTCACTGAGAAGGTTATTTTGTGTTTAGAAGGTCAGTCAGGGTTTAATCTGTCACTGCAATGCTTGTCCTGCAAAAAAGCCCCATGGTCAGAGCTGTGGAAGTGAATCCTCCTCCAATTTGCTCAGGACAAACTGCAATAGTTACGCTTGGTAAAATTTTGTTTGTTTGTTGCTTGGGTTTTGGTTGGCTGGTTGGGTTTTTCCCCCTCCAGAGCCTGAGGCCATTTTCAGCACACAGATGTGGTCATTTTCACCCCAGAGCTGGACGGCACAGTCCACCTGGTCCTCCTCCACACCGGCACCAGTCCATATCTCTTCCCGTGCCACCTCCGGCCGATTTCCGTTTGCACCTCAGGAACAGAGGAAAAAGCTATTTTGTGTTTGAATACTCCTGGGGAGCAGACCAGCGAGAAAGAAGCAGGACAGAAAGAGGGGCTAGAAAATAATAACATTTTTAGACACCTCTGTCCAATTCAGTTTCCTTTTTATCTGACAGGAAGAAGTAGAATCCTGTCTCAGCGTGGCCGTCTTTCTGCACTGATGAAAACTTCTCCTGAAGTTCTATCAGTACTAAGCTTGAGGTCTCTAGCACTATAAACCATTTTCTCCATTACTAAAATATCTTCTCAGCTTTTTTTATATACCTTCTCTTTTTTTTTTTTAATAGTCCTATGAATATTTATTGTACTATTGATCCACCAACGTAGCCTACACAATTAAACACATTTTCTCCACATTGCCTGCTCCTCCTCAGTTGCTAAGGGCTGTTGTCTTGGTTCCATCTGCTTCTAGAAAAGCATAATCTGCAGCAAGTTTCTTAACCAGCATTCACCAGTTTGTGGCTGGGAAAGAATGCTGCTTTGCCATTTGAGATGATGAGGGGAAAGCCAGCAGCAGTCAGGAGACGTTTGCTGTGTGCTGCTGACTGCTGTGTCACCCTGTATGTGTACTGGCACGTTTACAGGGGCACAGAGTGGGTCCAGGCCACCCACTAAAGCCTCCTGTCACATCTGATCCTTGTTGGGAATGTACCTCCCCAGATGTTTAATAGGAAGGGAGTTTCTGTACTGAAGTGCTGCGTGTCTGGGAAGTCGAGCTGGATGTGAAGCTGTGGTCTGTGGTTAGAAGGGATTAGGGTTATTAATGAAATTATGACAGGATTTTTATCTAAACACAAGCATCATTAGAGCAGCCAGTAATTCATGGCCATAAACTCAACCAAAAGGCTAAGAATGTTAATGTATTTAAAAATATTTAATTTGGTATTTCAGAAATTTCTGATAGAATTCAGAAAGTTTGGCCCATGGCACATGAAGGTGATTAAATACTGTTTGAAAGCTTAATCAGCCCTAGACTTTAAACTTTAAACTGGAAAATGAAGGTTTAGTTAATACAGTCCAGGGAGTCTAGAGTGATCAGGGACAGGATTCCTCTCCTAAACACACCTTTGACACTCCAGGGGATGCCCCTTCTGGAAAGAAGGGTGGGCATATATGGAACAGGATTCTCCTTTTCAGGAGCTGCAGACAGAATCCAGCAGTGTTAGTCTGAAACTGAATCCCAGTCATGTTCCAAAGGAGCAATCTCAGCTACTCTGGAGTCCGAAAACGAGGGAAAATTCCAGAGTTTCAACATATTCTAAAATATGGAGGATACACTTTCATGTTTTCTGTATAATTCCTTTAAGATGCATTATTATCACATCTAGACTGTGTAAGTGGACCTGGACACTAAGCTAAAAGGAAAGACTCCTCTCCCATCAACAGTAAAATTCTGATTTAAACATTCTAAACAGAAAACCAGATTTACCAACATGAAGAAATACTGAGATACTTCATGAGATTATTAAAAATATTGAAAAATTATATTTCACTATTGGGCAAAGGTATGCATATAAATTATTTCCAATTTAAACATAGACCTTTAGTAAATGGACATCTCTCTGCATCACTGAAGCAAGGTGTATTTTCTGGACTTAGCAGGGGTTTTCCAAGCCCTGCTGTAGGAGAAAAATGTACAGAAAGGATAAAAAATCCTTGATGGAATAGCAAAGTAGTATGAGTTCATTTCTCCACTAGATGGCTTCATTCCCATGAAGATAATTGAAATGAAATTCATCAACATTGTTACCCATGAAACAGTCATAAGAAAATGTAAGATTTGATTATCTGTTTGTATGAAACTGATCGTTAACTATATATTTGCCACCGAAGGCAATGTTGTAGAAGATATATCTGATATGGTTTCCTTACCTCTTGGTTCAGGAAACAATAGAGAACTGCCACAATAAACCCCTGGAAAAGACCAGAAGAAAAAGTTTTGAGGGTTAACACAGTTTGAGAAGGCCACTTGCATTATCTGACTTCGTGGTGGTGTTGTGTTATGTGTATTCCTGAGTATCACTATAGGTGGGAGGATTGCTAGAAGTTGAAAGATAATTTATGGATCTGCAATAAAGCTGAACAGCTGTAAAGATAAATACCTGGTTAGTGGCAATCCATCAAAATCAGTCACATGCTACGAAATCACAAATGTAATTGATGATTATGGAAGTGTGGTCCATTCTCCAGCCCAGTACAGACAGCTGATTATTTATCAGTAAAGTAAATCAGAGTCTGCAGAAGGACATCCATGGATGGAGCTCACACAGCTTTCCAGTCAGATTCTGTGCCTTTGTAGACTGCCAGAGGAGATCAAATTCTGGCCTGCTGAACATATTTGTTAAGATTCTGAACTGAGATAAACCCAGGACAATCCTAGGAGGTCAAAGGACCTACATGACCAGATCCTGGCTCAACACCTCAACCTTTTATTCAGTTAAATTACTCATTACCTGTTCATTAACTCAGTGAAGGTCCCCTCCGTGTGCAGAGGGTTGGGATTAAGGGACAGGGTTTGTTGGGCAGGACTGACACAATGGATTCAATCCTCAAGAGGAATAAACCAGCACAGAACTCATGGGTGGTTGGTGATGCTCCCTGGGCAGCGATGCCACGGAACCACCCAGGGAGAGCTGGGGTTCCCTGGGGAGCTTTGGTGCCATTCCCTCAGCTGCTGCTGCCATTCCCTTGTGGGCTGAGGCGCAGCACAGGGAACGGGAGGGAAGCAGAGGGAAATTGGGTCCTGCCCAGCTCACAGCTCAGGGAGCAAAACCAGCTGGGGGGACATCCGAGCAGGAGATTTTCTTGTAGGCATCAAGCTCCTCAAGCTGTCCGTGCCCTGTGTGCCAATCCAGAGCAGTGGGGGGCATCAACCCAATGTCTGCAGGAGGGGAAGGGATGTGGCATTCCTTGTAGCAGCTTCTGTGGGGCTGGTACATGCACCAGGCACTGCCTGATGTTTATATTTAATTATCAATTCATTCTTTGACAAAGAATCAGCAATTAGTTGTGCTGGACCTACAACTTTGATCGCCTTTGGATGATTTAAATCAGCCCAAGTCAGCCTGAATTTGTTAGGGAAGTCAGGGAAAGCAGGGGGACAAGTACTGCTAGCAAGGAAGATCTTCCACGCTTGACTTTGGCCCCCCATCCAATTTACACTCTTATCTGAAATTTTGGCCTTGTATTTGCAAAAATCTGGAGGCCAGCCTAGAGCCAGGTAGGATTTGTCACCTCTTCAGACATTTTAACCCAGCAAAGAACCAGGAACTTTGTGAGCAGACACTGCTTTCAGGATCTGAGGATTTCTTTGTGCAGTACTTGCTGTCATGAGGACACAAGGCTAAAATAGAAAAACCAGTGAGCAGGAACCAAAGGATCTGGGGTAATTTTACCTGAAAAGAGCCAATGCAGAGCTCCAAGTAAAGCCGAACCCCCAGGCTGGTGTATTCTGGGAGGAAGTTGAAGACAATGTAATGGGTTCCAAATAAAGGAATTAGAAGCAGAGTCGACCTTGAGAGACGTCTAGCACAGCACATGAGAAGAAATAAGGTCGTATTATTTTTCTGAATCAAAACTAATGCACTCAGTGTGCCACAGGAGTGAACAGAAATGAAAAAGGAACTAGTATATATAAAAATATGCATTAAATAGAAATAAATATGCTAGCTTCCTTTATAGTTCTCATACAGAGAAAGGCAGCTATAGATGGTAATTTTTCCTGTCCTAAATAAGAGATTTAATGCTGATTCAATTAATTTTGTTGTCTCCCCATTGATTTTAATTGGAAGGCAGACATCTGAGCTGATCTGAATATATCCCATTGGCCAATATTAGATGACTTGAGTCTCACCCTTTGACTAATTTCCTTTGGAATGGGATAAGATTGGGAGTTCTAAAATTTAATACCTGTTAAACTGAGCCTGTCTGTGACACTGAGCAAGTACTTCTCTGTTTAGAAAAGACAACATTTTTTTATTATTAATATTAAGATAATTGATTTTAACAAAATTATTCCATACATTACCTGTACTGAGAAGAATTATTGAAGTTGATTTGTCTAGGGTCTAGTTTTTTCAGCAAAATTCTGATGATGTTGATAAATAGGACAAAATTGACCTGTTCACAACATTTGAGGGGTGGGAGGGAAGAAAAAGAGAAGGTTAATTTCTGATGTAGAACTTTGCAGTGAAAATCTGGTGGGGTTTTTAATTAATATTTTAGTTACAATGTGATTTCTGCAGTTTCAATGTAGGGTCAATAATGCTATTCCTGCTGGCAGCATTCAAGTATTTAAATAAGTTGCATTCCTGCTTGAAGAAATGGCTGAAGATGAAAACTTGAGAATTTCACTTTGTTCAGCAAAATATTTTCATCAATAACTTGTGTGACTCTCTTTTCCCTTTGGTAGCTCAAATCAGTTGGATTCTCCTTGGAGACGAATATTGCATTAAATTCTGGCTGATCTCTCTGGGCATTATTAGCAGAATTTTTCTGCCTAAATACCTCTACAATGAGATATTTCCATCAGAGAAATCACCCTGTCCTGCCTTTGCAGCCAGTGGAGAGCCAGCCAGGAGAGGTAATAGGGCTTCAGGTGGGGTTGGGGGCAGGTCCGAGGTAGATATTTATTTTAAATCAGGTGAATCCCTTGCCAAAAGTGCATATTTCCCTTTGTTTGCTCTGAAGGAGCCTCTGAGGAGCATTAGCTCAGCTCCAAAGCAGTAAGGGTCAATCCTAACTTGCAAATTCAAATCTTCTACAACTGTAATTTGGCCCAGCTTTTTGCAAAGCCTGTGAGGCTGCTCAGCTTTCCACGATCAGAGGGATTCTCCCCGTGCGTTCTTTGAGTGTCTGTGCACACCAGCTCTTCCTTAGGTGAGGCTGAACATTTCATTTTGTCTAAGAATGTCCTCATTTTACCAGAAGGTCCAACCTCATTCTATCCATTAGTGATGCTCTATGTGCATTCCAGCAGGAGAAATAACGGAGGTAGGAGAACATGAAATATTTTATTGAAACACAGAGCTCTGACCAGAATTCAGCTTGGGATTCTTCACTCACATTGTTTATGTGCATCTTTAAGGTCCCTTCAACCCAAAGCATTCTGTGATTCCATACCCCTCATTTGCATGCATCTGTCCCCCAATTAAATTGAGGAGGATATAGGTTTTTATATATAAAAAGGTATAAGGTTTTTATAGCTGACCTTAACATCATCCATAACTTTCTCAAACACTGCTTAGGTTTAATGACTTGTGGGAGTAATCATTTATGATAATCATTTAAAGCCCATCAGCTTATTCAATAAATGCCAGGCTCAAGAGCTGTTATCAGCTGTGAGCTCTGAACAGAAACCCTTGAAAGTTTTGTATTAAAATTTATGGCTGATTCTGAGCTCTTATGCTAAAATTTTGTTTTCAAATAGTATAAGGAGTGTTAATCAACTCACTTGCTAATAATTTCAACTAAACTGACAATTCTAGGGAAGTTTTAATTTGTTTGAAAGACAAACATTTTAGTTTGCATTGGACACAGGCAGCTAACAGTAGGAATTTACCATCCCTCTTCCTACAAGTCAGCAAACAGCAACCCAATTTTAATACAAAAGCCTTTTTTTTTTTCTTCTAGGTAATATCAGTTAACTCAGAAGTACCTACCCCCACAGAAATTATAATTGGTCCTTTGATTAGCCACCAATAAGGAGAGCCTTGATTAATATCCCAGCATCTGTGAACATGAAAGTTTAGAAAAAGATGTGTATGTAATCACTGCAATCAATTAAAAATATAACCCAAGAATATGAAATAATGTGGGAAAAAATGACTTACGCTGTGTCTTCAAAGTAGAATTTTGTCAATATCCATATAAGGGTGAAAAGTGTTGGAAAACCTGTCAGATATTTTAAAATAAGGTATAATTAATCCAAGCCTTGCCCACTCTGCTGCAATGATACAGATCAATAATTTTTGAGGGCTGGAATTATCTTTCGGGGTCAGTTCCTGTTACAGGAATTGTTTTAAATACAGTCCCTAAAACACAAAAAGTGATTCTCTTTGCTATGTTGTCAGGCCTACCCTAACCTTTGGTGGAAACAGTCATGGATTTCCCTCCCTGAACCAACAAAAAATTCCTCAGGCCAGGTGCATTCACCTACCACAGAGGAGTTCTCTGCTTTTTCTTTCCCACAGCAGCTCTCTGTGGGCACCCACTTGGTTTCAGATTTCTAAGTCTGAGCAATTCCATTTATTGCAGACAACAACAAAATCAGAGGGGAGACGTTGCTGCTTCACTGCCTGTCCTGTTATTTTGTGGACAGAGCTGCTCCATTCATACAAGGGCTCAGTGGAAAAGAGGGGCTGTAGAAATATCAGGAATAAAAAATTCCTGCTTAGGAAAAAAACATTTGCTTTCCCAACCTGTGTAACCATTCTGCAAAACAGGAGCAAGGCACATTGACCTCTGGTGTTTGTGATAACTCCTTAGAGGTGGCTGTGTTGGAACCCTGGTCACTGAGGATTTTGGGCTTTCTGTGCTCACAGGCACTGACCCTCAGGAAAGCACTGCACTGACCTGAGGCTGTGGAGAAGCTTCCAAAATTGAGTGATAGCACTGGGATTGTGGGTGTGGAGTTTGAATAGAAGTGTGTGATATCACAGGGTGGAAAACTTAGAGTTTAAGGTTTTAGAATATTATATATATATATATAAAAGGCAAGATGGAGGTTTTAGGGTGTAGGCTAAAAATGTGTGCATTCGTCTTCACCTTCTTCTCCATGGTATTTTTTAACTGGATGGAAAAGCCTGCAGTGCAGACCACGAGTTCTTGGTTATTGGGCTGAAAATGAAAATAATTTAGGTGTCACTTCTTAATTGGATAGTTTGTGCTTAAAAGGCCTTGAAGAGAAAGAGATCGAGGCCATTTTTCACTTTATTAAATAGAACTCACAGCTCGTGAGACTGTAACAGAGGTAAGAATTAATAAACATCTGAGTCCCAACAAGAAACTCCGTCTCCTGTGTGTTTAATCCCAAATCTAACAAGGAAAAAAGGAAGATAAAACCATCACATGGCCGTGTTTACAGTGGGGTGAAGAAGGTTAGGACTGGATGTCTCCTTGTGCATTCTCAAATCTAATTGGTTTTCCACCCCTTTCACAGGGGCTTTATTGCTATAAAAAACTTGATTGCTTCTTCCCAGTACGCACATAAAAATAAACTGGAAGCAACGCTCAGGTTAGGTACTTTAGTTAGATCAGTTGGGTTCCACATCCAGTATTTTTAGTGGGGATGGATCCTGGAATCATAGAATTATAGAATTATAGAGTCATAGAATCACAGAACCATGGGATCATGGAATCATAGAGTCATAGAATGGCCTAGGGGAGAAGGCACCTTAAAAACCACCTGGTTCCAGCCCACAGGGACACTTTCCACTGTCCCAGGTTGCTCAGATCCCCATCCAACCTGGCCTTGAACACTTCCAGGCACGGGGAGTCCACAGCCTCCCTGGGCAACCTGTGCCAGGGTCTCACCACCCTCACAGGACAGAATTCCCATGTCCCATCACTCCATTCCTTGGGAGAAGTCCCTCTCCAGCTTTCCTGTACCCCCTGGAAGTTGCTCTGTGGTCTCTGTGAAGCTGTACCTCCTTCAGGCTGCACAGCCTGGTTTAACACCCTTCCTTTTACTAATTTCCTGTAAAATCCATACCTACCCCAGCCAAAGAGGACCAGCCACCAAAAGTATCTTCTTCCATGAGAAAGGGATGAGAGCAGCAGGCAGTTTAGGTAGAGAGCCTCCACCAGCAGCCACATGAAATTGGTCATCATGAAGTAGTGACAGAAAACCACGGAGATCTTGCACTGGGTCTGGGGAAGAGGAAAGTCATCGTTTAGGCATTGCTTGGAGATACATCTCTCTGATTTGAACAGGGAGTGGACATCTGCAGCATTGGCTGAGTTCTACCAAGAACAAGATCTCACTCTTAACTGATGTTTAAACTGAGAGCTTAAGGTGTAAAATGGATTTGTGAGTAGTAAGGTTTTAGCCATCACAACTGCTTGGAATCCCCACTGCATTTCGCTTTCTGTCTCTGTGTTAGAAATAGAACTTGGGCTCCCAAGCATGTGAGCTCTCTCACAAATGCCCTGCCTTGAGGGCACCTTCAGTGCCAAATGCTCCTGGAATAAAGGTTCAAGGACCCATTTTTCTCCTCATGCTCAGCTCTAAAATTCTGTGTGGCTGTGAGCAATGCAGAGCCATCCCATAAACCTCAGCTTGAAAACCATTGCCACGTTGCCAAGACCTGGGGCTGGCTGAATGCTAAATTCATTGCCTGCTACCTTGAGTGCTTTGTGGTTTACAGATCAGAGCTTCCAACCAGAACAGGAAATCCAACATTTCCGGAAGAATAAGCTTTAAAAGTTGTTCTTTGATGTACTCAGAGATCTTCAGTTTTAGACTTCAGGTTATTGAAACGTAACACTGTGATGATACTACTTTGTTGCTATGTGAAAGTCCAAATTTCATTTAGAGTACTGCAACATCACAAATTGATGCTTTAAGACTATAGGAGGGCATAATGTACATATTTATGGAAGTAAAATATACTGAGTAAAAGAATCATATCATTTTCATTACCAGGTTGGAATGGGGAAAAAAAAAAAAACAATAAGTAGTAAAAAAGAGGCATGAAAAGTGAAACCATAAATAAATGGTAAATAAAAACATCAAATACCACAGTATCCTGCTTTTCATGTGCTTACTGTAGAGAAGCTGCAGTGATCAATGCCTTCCTCCTGGAAAAGGACAGCATCCTTAATGAAAATGGCAATAGCCTTTAAGATGAATGTAAAGAAGAGCTGTACGTGGATGTAATTCCTGGGACAGCGAAGCCTCCTGGAAGAAGAGAGGTCCCTCTGAGGTAATTAACTTATTTGTGCCAGCAGTAATTAAAATAAACAATAAGCCCTTGTTTTATCTCAGGTACATCCAGACACATTTAGGAAGAATGTTTTGATCCACTGAGCTCTTTCAGAGAGAGGCAGAAAATTTCCTCATGTGAAGCAAATCAGCCACAGCCTCCATCTTAATCTCTTTCCGTGTTAACCAGAAGTATAATTTGTTTCCTTACTTTGCCAAAGTTATTTTGGTGAATTAAGTAAAAGCACAGAAGAGTTTTAAAACAAATTGGCACGTCTACTTTAAATGCAATTTACACATCTACCCTAAATTCCCAGTTAACTAAGGTTAAATTTTTACTGTTATTAAATACAGATTTTTGAGGGCATTATACAGCTTCAGCTTCATGTTTTCAACTGGGGATGGGAACTTTAGTTAATCAAAAAGTTCCACTAAAAGCCAGATTCTATCCAGACCCAGTAATCAGAGGGTCACCTAATCTGAAAGTTCACCTAGAGTGTGCAGAATTTTATTGCTGACCTCAATTGTCAGCCCCATTGTTAATTATGACTTTTTCCTCCCTATTACTATGTGTCCTTATGTCCATTGTTTCTTTCTTTCCCCTCATTTGGGCTGGTTTGTTTTCCTGAGGTCAGAGTGGATGTCAATAAACATATCTGGTGGCTTCCAGACATGAACTAGGAACCAGCAGAGGTCAAGAAACTTTCCCTAGAGAACCCTGATTCTCACAGCATAAAACTCCTGCCTTTTTTTTTTTTTTTCTTCTTTTTTTTTGTCTCACAGAAATACAAGAAATAAACAAAAGTTAATAAAATAAATCCCAAGTGGTGGCAAACACTAAATTTACATTAAATGATAAAATGCTTTATATATTCTAAATTAGACCTGAAAATTCCTAGTTGATGGATAACTCAGTAAGAAAGAATTATCACCAAATGGGACCAAATTTTGAACTTTAAAACATGTCTTTAGTGGTAAATTTTTCAATAGTAATCTATACAATGCCACATGAACATTCATTCAGAAACAAATGTTTTGTGTATATTCTTATTAAAAATTCCCTGGAGCCATAACAGGCAGGCATGCACAGTTTATGAAAACAATCTTCTTTCCAGCCTAAAGCAAGTAAATTTTTCTCTTGGTTCTTCAGGATCAAAGTGAGTTGCTGAGTTTTGCCAAGAGACAGCCAGGGTTTATTTCCAAGATCTGAATCTTCTTATTCCTGGCTCTCTCTCTGATGCCTTTTAATTTCCAGCTTCAGTTTCATATTATTTAACCAACATGGCTGGAATGTTTTATTTTTATTCACCTGAATTTCTATTTATATTTTTTTGTTATGTCTAATGTTGTCTTCTACAGCCTAAGAAATTGAGAACTGTGGAAAGAATTGAGGTTAGAGGGCACCTTTACCTGAATGCAATAAGAACTGCCACAGCAATGATGAGGGAGGTGATGGACACGCCGTATCCCACGCTGTAGATGATCTTTATAGTAGAAAAGTAGGATTGCTATAAAAGAAGAGAATGATTTCTCACACAAGTTGCTGTTAAATAACAGCTTTTTTACTGACTCTGTCAGTTTTGCTTTGTTTGGTGCTTCCATTCTATTGACATCCCTGGCTGCCTTTTTTCCCCCCTCTTCGAATCCCACAGCAAAATTCAACTTAAATCACTCATTATGTTTCTTTTGTGTAGTCCCATTCTACAGCTGTGTGGATACAGCCCAATCTGATGCTGAAACATGTATTGATCAGGGTAGTTTGAAGCTCATTCACAAAAACATAAAAACCCTCACCAGTCTTTCAAAAAGGCATTGTTAAAAATCTTATGCAATTTTTATAAATGCTGTAGTCTATACCATGTTTTCTCCCCAGCAGTAGCAGGACAATGCTGCTGGCATCATGATTAATACAGAATTCTTTCTCCACTTCCCTATTTTTGCCATCTATTCCTCCTTTCAATTTTTATTGTGTTGTGGTGGGTTGGTTGTTTTTTTTTTTCCCTGGGGTTGTTTCTTTCCTCTGTTTTTCTTGCTGCCAAGCTCAGCTGCTGCTCAGTTGGAAAGCCAGTCAAAGCCAAGCTCAATTTAAGTGGCTCCTCTATCAGACACGATCCCTGAGTGAGGATAAATTGACTTCAACCATCACAGATGAAAGCAGAAAACAGAATGAATAAGCTCTAGGCTGCAAATCTAACTCCAGTCTAACAAGGTCTGTCTCCTGGGTCCCATTTCAGGGCTTTTATAACCTAAAATCTGCACAGCTGTGCAGTGCATTCCTACAGTTCACTTGGGGAAGGGGAGATGCTCCTTTTGAGCCTTAAGTGGAACCTTAGGCATTATAAGACTGACATTGAGAAGGGTTTATTTAATTTATTTAGGTGCTTAATAATTAGCTGCCTAAATATGAGTCTGTAGTAGAACGAGGAGAACCTGGCCACAGGGCTGATCTGTTTAATTATTAATACAGTCCTGGTTTTTCTCATCCTTTTTCTTTTAGAGTTAATGAAGGAAAACCCTCTCAGAAGACAAATCAAGTCTTTAGAAAATGAGACCTTATTGGTTTCTGTGACCAACAAAAAGGATCTATCACTACACCTACCTTAGAAAGAGCAGGTCAGAGAATCATAAATCCTTGACTGGTTTGGGTTGGAAGGGACCTTAAATATCATTTACTTCCAACTCCTGGATCCTGGAAATATCATTTACTTCCAACTCCTGGTTTCCTAGAGTGAAACTTTTTATGCCAAGGACTTTGCAGCCATGTGTGTAGATTTATGGTTTTTTACAGTCTAGTCCAATGGGCTGAACTGTTATTACTGGTCAGAGCCCAGTAGGTGCACCCTGAATTTGTCATCCAGCTCAGTTTCATCCATAAGAAGCCAGATCATCCTTTCATCCATAAGAAGCCAGATTATCCTTTCATCCATCAGAAGCCAGATTATCCTTTCTGAGAGCATGCCTCAGTGTGAGTGCAGTAAGTGGGGACAGCCAAGAAATACTTCTGGAAAATTCCCCCCAGATCCTGACCAAAGCACTAACACAGATCCATGGTGCAGAGATTAGCTCCGACTGCCACCGTATTTTTTTGAGACTGATGAAGTTAAATGGGGAGGAAACCAGGCATAATGGTTTGGGTTTTTTGTCTGGTGGGTGAGCTGTGACTTGTATACAATTACCCAAATCTCTGACTGTGCACAATTCCAGCCAGGGCTCACAGAAGTACCTCAGAGCTCCAAAGCTTGCCAGGAAGTCTGGATGCACCACTCCATGAGAAACATCAACACTGTGCTAGGCTGACCATAGCTGGCAACAAATCAGATGTGCAAAACAGAAAATAATCAACTCCTCAAGTGGCTAAACCTACAACTGAGCAGTTTCCTCTGGGTAAAATAATGGAATCATCACAGAATGGGCTGGGAGGGATCTTAAAGAACATCCAGTGCCACCCCCTGCATGGGCAGGGACACCTTCCACTGTCCCAGGGTGCTCCAAGCCCTGTCCAGCCTGGCCTTGGGCACTTCCAGGGATCCAGGGGCAGCCACAGCTGCTCTGGGCACCCTGTGCAAACTCTTCCCATGGTGATATAAACCATGGTCTTTATCCTTATTAATTAGGGGTCAAGCACAATTGTCCATGTGCAAGTAACCCCAAGATATCACCAACCTTGAGATATCACCAAAATCTGGCTGAAGAAATATCTCAAATTCTGACCTGCATTACAGAGATTACAGAGATTTTGGGACTTTTTTTTCATTGTTGATTTAGATGTTTCATGCAGGATAAGACACCCAAAACCCCTCTTGTCCTTAGATATTGCTAAATTTGTAACAATGGTATTTTAATAGCACATTTTCTGTATGATGCTGTGATACTACAAATTCATCTTGCTGACCGATATTACTGAAGTGTCTTAATACACATTTTATGAACATTTTGTGATACATCTTTGTCTGATATACTTGTGAATTTGCAGCTGGCTTTATTATTGTTACACCTGAATAATAAAACATTCTTAGTTGTCTTACAAAATAGGAGGCCAGAGTAAAAATTGGAATTATATCCCATATTTAGAAAGAAATTTCAGCTTGTTCTGAGTTTCCCTCTGCAGTGAGCTTCAGGAATAGAAATGAATACTCTAACATCAGCACACCACTGGCATATATTTATGTAATTAAACTTACTTCTTCAAGAGGAATCTCATCTTCTACTGGACAGGCCACGTGGTAGGGAGGGAATGGGTCAGACCAGCCCTTTTTTGTGCAGTTTCTTTTTATCATCCCAGCTGAAAAGGAAGTATTTAATTTTCTCAATGAAGGGCCAGATAATATGGAAAATAAAAACCAGGAGAAGACCTCTGGCTGGTACACAGCTGTACCAGGAGAAGAGGATCATTAGCATCTCACAGAGTTGGTAGAACAATTTTCTGTTCACATTCAGGTCATCAGATACAAAACTTTGTATTTTATTTACAGACAAACAATGGGAAGAAGGGAGAGAACAAAGGTGACAGGGGTAGAGGTGGGAAGGACTAAGGAAGGAATTATATCGGGCACACTGGAGAAGATTGGGAAGCACTGCTCCATAAATTTCTGCTGTGCACAGCACTCACCTCTCTACCATACCCCTTCTCCTTCCCACCCACCCTGGGGCTTACTCTTCCCCTGCTGATCAGAAGCTGGGGTAGGCAGCCCCTTCCACGAGGACAGCACGCTTCCATAAAAAAGATTTATGAGTCAGATGAAGGCGAAGTGGAGAATCCCAGGGCAGGAAATGAATCTGCACAGATCAAAGGGATTGTCCTCAGCCCTCGTTTATAACTAGCATGTGTTGCATGCGGCAGAGGCTGGGCTTTGCAGCTCCTTTTTCTCGTGGAACTGCCAAATCCAGCTCTCTCCTGGATTGTGGTTGGCTCCTTGTGGGCTCACATTTTGTTTCTGGCCATGCCCCCCCAGAGAGGCAGCAGACACAAAGGCGTTCGTTCGCAGTTTTGCAACACGTGTGCTGCTCCAACACCTAAATTCTGCTTTGCATCTCCAGCCTTGGCCTCAAAGAACAATCACGTTGTTCATTCCTCTGCCTTTCATTCACCCCACACAAATCACAGCATAAATCTCGAGAAACCCCAAGCTTAAGTTCTGACCTAGACAGCCTCCAGATGAGCTTTGCAGGAAACTCACACAGCAAACTGATCCCAAAGCACGTGGAAACCAATGGAATCACTCCTTGTATTTCAGTATGGTTTTGATCCAGGGCCTCATCAGAGACTGTGGAAATCAAATCTGATTATGGATCATCCTTAAAATATGAGAAGAACTGCTAAGGCCCCTCAGATCCTCCTAAAACCTTTGCAGTACTTCTCTGATCCAGCTCATGGGAACATGAAATGCTGTTTTCACCCTCCCTTTTTAGAAATGCTCTTGCCAGACACACAACATGGTGCAACATCACCTGGCTCCTTCATGAAGTGAAAGAGGATGTTTGGGCATGGTAAGGCAAGAATCTCTCCAGCATCTGCCTCTGGCCAGCACAGCAATTTGTCCCAAGTTCTCTTGCAGCCTGAGACAGAAAGTGAAATATATTTTTAAGCATGGTTAAATTTGAGCAAAATAAAAACCCAAACCTCTTCAAACTTTGCCACTCCACCCCTTCCATATCTTATAAAAATAGTTTAGCCACAGTTTTTATTATGAGAAATAAACACCCCCAGAGTGCTATTTAATCTGCTTTAGTTAGACCCCTGTGCCAGACTGAGGTGAGTTTTCAGAAAGAATGCAATAAACGAAGAGTGATGCTGGAAGAAAGATCAGATCACTGTAATTGTTCAGGGCTTGCCCTATTTTTAAAGATCAACACACCCTCACAAACAAGCAAGCATGATGCCAGGGAATTGGACAAGGGCACAAGGATTCACTCTGGTAAATTGACTGTCCATGTTTGAATGTGAAGGACTGCGGAAAAAAGAAAAGAATGGGAAGGAATGGGAGTAGATGGAAGAAGAGCTGACATGGGACCATGAATTAAACCCTCATGTGCTTTGCTACTTGGCCATGTCCTGACTCTGGTCCCTTCCCTGACCCCCCCTTCATCCCTCACACATGGATGGATACCTGGTGATGTTGCATTTCCATGCTCTTGTGGGGCCTCCAGACATTCAGCCTCCTTTTTCTTCAGCTCTACCATAAAATCACATTCTGGGTGGACATTCCCTGCCACCTACAGGGAGGAGAGTTTTGGGGGATGAGTTAGAAGGGGTTGGGTGAGATCTCATCAGGTCCAGACCTACTTTTGCAGCTAACAGGGCTGGTTTAAGGACATAGAACAGTGCTTAGGGTTTCCATGCAAAGGCTGCTACTGTCTCTGCACAGTTACAGCTCTGTACTGGAAAGTTCATAAATTCCTCTGGCTGCATCCATAATAGAAGATCTCTTTGCTAGGGCCTGAGTTTGAGTACAGGATTCATTTACACCCTAACTTTAGCTAGACCCTGTTAAATATGCCTCAGAAAGACACACTGCACCTGGTCAGGCTCATTTTCTTATCAGTGAAGGGCTCAGTGCTGCAGGAAATGCTGCACAGACAAACCCCTGGCAACATCCAAAGAAGCATCATCATGAAATCACAGACAATTGCTGCAGAACTGTCTCCTGGAAGAGCTCTTCACTCCAAAAGGAGTGAATCTGTTCTCTCCCTTCTGCCATCTGCCTTTCTTTACACAGGGTGGGAGGCAAAACTCCTTTATTGGGAAAAAAAAAAGCACTCTGCACCAAAGCATTTGTTGGTTTGGTATGATGGTGTAAAGAAAAAAAGTGACACCCAGGGTTTTAATAGCAGGAGACATTCAGTGCTTTAGTCCTTATTTAGACTTGTATGGGAACCACAGGAGGATCTGGAGGCATCCAGAGAACTTTGGGCAGCAAAGGGCAAAGTCTGCCCAGGCTGGTACACCCAGGCTGCTGAGGATGCACCCTCTGGGCAGCAGTGCACAGGACTGTTTCACACAGATTAAAAAATATGTGCCTTGTCCAGCCTTGACCTCTGTCCCCAGTCCCAAAAGATGAGTTGTGATCAGAGACATTCTGACTTTTATCTCTACAGCCTGGCCACTGGTGCTGGTGTGCTCTGCTTGTGTGAATATAGACATAAAAACACAGAGACAAAACAGAAAATAAACCCAGGATGAGACTTGCATGGTGAACAGGTGGCTGGCATATGGCTCAGTTTTCTTCCACCCAGAGAAGATTAATATTCAGGGAATTTGGAAAATAACTCTCTGGCTTTCAGTTCATTCAGAGGGCAGATTGTATCCTTTCCCATAGGCTGGTGTTTCCCCTCCTTGTTAATGTCCATGTCTCATGTTGGCCTGCAGAGCATTTGAACTGCATATTGACCAAAAATTTGAGGCTCTCAGGCTGCTGGAGAGCTCTGGATGAATTACACAGCATTTGTTTTTCTGGGGTTTGGGCCCTGGTTGTTAAAAATGTCATTATCTCCACATGTATGCCCTGCAAGATCATCTGCTTCCCATTTACTGCACTTTGAGGAGGATGTGGTTTTCCTGCCAGGTTTGCAGACAGCAGTGCCATGGATCAGTTCAAGGCAGCAGGGAAAAGCAGGGCTCCTTCTCCAGGCTGAATGAAGTTTGGTGGGTGTGAGAGGACGGTGACAGTGGATGGATGGAGTAGAGCACAGACATTGCCCTGCCCCAGGAGGTGGAGATGGACATGTGGGATGCCCCAGGGATGTCATCCAGATCAGCAAAACCAGGGGGTCTAGGGAGACCCTCCATTTCTCTTCACTAAGAAAAGCAGTGTCAGGCAGGATTACAGAAAATTGGCATCTGTCGTGAAAAGCTTTTCTGTCTTGATGCCTCTTTTCATGCCAACTTTTATTCTTTCCCCCTTGGTACTCACCCTGGACCATGGCTGCAGGAAAACTCCCTAACCACGGTGTATGACAGCCATTGCAAGAAGTTATTAGTCAGTAGAAAAAACAGTCAAACCATTTACTGAAAATCCCTTTTACAACATTCTCTTGGTTCGGTGAACTGCGCCCAGAAAAACCTCAGCAGGAGGAAATGCACCCATTTGCACTATTCTAAATTATTTCTCCTGGCAAAAAGCATCGCTAGATTTTGCCTGTCAAAACTCTCTTTGCTCTCTGAAATGTTCATGGCAAGAGCAAAGCTTGTTTGGCTCATTCAGCAGTCCAGGAAAGTCCAGAAAAGCCTTTTTTCCCCTTTCACTTTCTAAGTCTCCAGATTGTGAGAACACTTATTTATCACATGCATCTCAAATAAAAAGATGAGACTGGTGAAGTACCAGGTATTTAAATTGCTGCCTCTTCCTTCAAGAAGAACCAACCTTAAACTGCTGTCCCAGTTTTTTTCAGGTGAGCACTAACCACTGCCTGAGCAGACACTGAGTGCCAGGTCTGATATGACACAGGTTAAATAAACTAAAGATATTTATTCCACTCTCAGGCTGTGTTTTAGGTATATTTATCACCCCAAAGCACTTAACTACCTCTAGCAGACCCCCAGTTTCAGGAGATGAGAGTCAGTCTCTTAAGCATTCCACACCTCTCCAGGGGCTGAGTTCATGTTTTCCAGAGAAATCATATGAACAAATTACACCACCAACAAAAACAGAGGGCTGCTTTTCCACCATTTTATACTCAAATAAGGGTTGTTTACCTGCCCTCTAATATGCAACACATGCTAGGAGATTTTCATTATACACTAACACACAGACTTGGTTTTGATCAGTATATAATAATACAGTAAGCAACCCAACTTTGTAGAAGAAAATTCTGTTTCTCTTGGGTAAATGAGGCAGGTTCTTACAGAGACCTCCAGTTATATTTTTAACCATCAGCACTGAATCCTGATATTCTACTTCAGAACAATCACTCTTACCTACTCCTACCACAGGGAAGAGGGTTTGTCACACAGGTGATACAAAGGAATCTCGTTTCACATCAGTAAAAAGTCTGTTCAGCCATTTCACAGTGGTTTATTTTCCTCAATGAAGAAAAAAAAACCCAAGCTGCTGTGCCACCCCTCATGAATGTCCCTTCAGGGAGGAGATTCCCAGGAGAGAAGAAAGGATGTAGAGGAGGCATGACAAAAGGAAGATGCTGAAGGTGTGATTATTCTCAAAAGCAAAGATAATATCCTGCCCCCCATTTGCACAAACCTTTCCTGGTACTGCTGTGACCCTGGATCTTGGTTTGCCAATCTCTGTCCAAAGTGGGATATCACCAAGACCTCCAAGCTTTTCAATGGCTTTGGATCTTTCCAAATCTGCCCCAAACATCCCTGCTGGTTCCACTCTTTTGTTACCTGCAGCATCTCAGCAGCTCACATGCCAAATAATATCAGTGCTACCACCAGAGCAGATGAAGTTGTAACAAAAAACCTGCATAATGTGGAGTTAAAGAAACTCTATCAAAACTCAGCTGCTCTGGTGTAACAGCCCTCCTCCAGTTTTTTCTTCTTTGTCACTGTCTTTCAAAGCCCACACACACAAAATAAGAGTTTCTGCCAATTATGTGTTTCTCTTTACTGAGTGTGTCATAAGAAAGCAGAGAAATAAACTGATATAAAGATGCTACAATGTGGGTCCCTTCTGCTGCTGTTCACACTTTTCATTGCATCTTGCCTTGTTTAACTGGAATCCAAAGCAAACACAGAGAAAAGAGACTCATAAAAAAAATTTAAAAATAAAGCTGTATCTGACCATCTGCTCCCACAAGGAAATGAACAATTATTGAAACACAATGAAGTAAAAGATTTTTTTTTCATGCAATTACTTACAAGCACTGCCAGGCTCAGGGTGTGCAGAGCACAGTGATATAAGGAACAAGAGTTCATGTTCCAAAGCAAGAGCCAGACCTCACTTCTTCAGCTTCTCGTAGCATCTTTCACCTGCTTTTTGACTTCTCTTTCTCCTCTCAGTTGCTGATTTGAAGCATTTATCTTTTGCACACAAGTGACGTAACAGGGATGTGAAGTGGCAGATAAATATTAACAATTCTCTACGCTGGGTTTCAGCTTTGCAACTTTTTGACTTTGCTCAAAGACTAGACTGGATGAATTGAGTGATTGATGCCAAGATTATGGGAATTCTCTGTGCTCGTGGCAAGACTCATTTGTTTTAACAAAAAGTGGTTTTAGGGGGGATGGACAGCTCTAAATATTACTAATCCTGTATCAAATCAAAATGATTGGTGTAAGAGAAACACTCTCCTAACAGTTATTGTGAATTCTTTATAATGAAACCTTTTTCTTAGTGTGGGTCCAGTCTATCTGGGTGGTTTTATGGAGTGTAAAGGCCACAGTGCTACACTTTAAAATGCAAAATCAAATCTTAAAATCCAAAATCAACCTACTGACAGGCATGTGAACACAAATTTTGCTGTGTACCTGTTTGGGCACTGAGTTGAAGGCAAAATTCACAGAGGATTCTTCTCAGTTTGCTTCAGCCTTCTGGAAGTTCAGTGTCTGAATGTCAATGAGTCCTTCAGTCAAAGTCTAGAAATACAAACACTCAGCTCATCCATCTCATCCTGAGCTTCAAGGCAGGCCAGGTGAATCCCACTCCAAAACACCCATCCTCACTCAGAGCTAAAGGAGAATTTATTTCACTTGTCTGTCAGTTTGTACCATCTTGAAGGACTCCAAATTCCCCATCAGCATCAGGCAAATGTCAGCATTGCAAGACCAGAGACTCAAGATATGAAATCCTTTTCAAACGTTGTTCTCTGCTCTTCTATTCTCATATCATGCCATTCCTTAAAGTAATTTATAAACCCCAGCTCCCAGCTTCCCACAATGGTCCATCCTACAACCCTGTTTCCACCTCTGGCACTGCTCTTTGTCCATCAGCCCTGCTCATCTTTCTTCAGTTATTTCAAGTATCCTCTGTCTGCTTCTCTACACAGGTTGTGGGAATGCTGAGAGCCTGGAAAGGAGCCCCTCACCTCCTGGGGTCACCACAGCTGTGAGGAACTGAAGTTGTACCTACATTTGGGAATGTCTGTGGGATTGAAGCCTCCAGGGCTTGGTTGTAGGTTGGGTCTGGGAGGGAACCGAGCATATCCAGTGGGGGAAAGTGTCTTTGGAGAGCTGAAGTGGGCAAGTTTTCCTTGCAGTGTGTGCTTAAGGATTTATTTCTTTTTCCCCTAAAGCCTTATACCTTCCTTAATTATGCTAACTTTCAAAGACTTGTCTAAAATAAAATTAGAGCTGTGTTCCTGTCAGTTTTAATCAGCTCATTCCAGAGGATGAAGCTCTAGACTGGTAAATGAACACTTGTAAATGTATTTACCACGGGCAAATCTCATCCTTTTTCCTAAACTCATTTCAGAAGCTATAGGATCTCGAGAACTGCAATATTTCCCTGCAGATGGGTAACATGGAAAAATTTCAGCCCATAATGTTAAATCTACTTTTTCAGTTGGTAAAGTTATGAAAAGAATCTGGTAAGAGAAATTAAACCTACAAAGTTTTAGTTCAGTATCACACATACCTTCAAAATAATGTTTGGTGACAATACTCAGTTCCTACCTGCATTTTGCTGATTACTTTGTATTCCCATTTGGGGAGAGTGTAAAATATTCAGGTTGTCCTGAATTCAAATGCTTTCAGTATTAAGATTACAACAGGGAGTTTTAGATGTCTTACGAACATTTAAGATTTTTATAACCCTTGAAAATCTTATAAAACCATCGTGACCAGTGCTGTCATCACAAGCTCAAGCCAGAATTTGGACACATTCTCTCTCCCCTCTTTCCCAAAAACATTGCAGATTGAAGCAAAAAATTTTGGCTGAGCATCCATCAGGTTTCCTGCAATGTGTCAGTGCTTTAAGGTTAATAACCTTTAGGCTGTCCCACAAATTGTCTACTGATCATGCACCCCATGGCCATTTCAACCAGTGTTTGAAAAAGGATCATAAACAGACCCATTTCAGAGGAGCAGCATCTCCCATTCCACAGGGATGCACTTTTCTGGTCCGTGTATTAGAAAAATAAGTTGCCTCTGAGTAAGCTTCTGGTGTCCACATCAGAATTTTCCATTTCAGCCACCACATCTGAACCACTCCATGTGTTTATTCACTGCTGTTGGAATGGCTATAAAAACCACAGAAGGCATTGCCTGCCACTTTTCATCCTAGGAGGGAACACAGAGAAGCCCCAGTGTAAGACATCTCAAAAGGTTTTCATTTTTCAGGCGGAGTGAATATCGGTATGGAGGGGTTTTGTGCTGAAAGCTGCCATATAGGAACTCTGATCACCATGGATCATTTTGGAAAACATGGCTTTTCTGTGCTTTCAGCCTTATTCTGCCACTCTGCAGCTCAGACATTCCATTAAAATGAGTTCCTTCCTACTGTCGCTGTTGTGTGCAAATTTCCAGCTGTTTGTGGTTAAGGAGAAAGACATGTCTAAAAGAAAATAATGTGCTTAGGGCTCTTTTTTATTATTATTATTTCATTAAAATTACTTCTATTTTTTTTTTTTTTTTTTACATTTAAACAAAAAAGTTTCCACAATAACCAACAGAACTTCAAGCTGCTTAGTTTCACCATAAAAGCACATCTGAAGGACCACTTTTCCACAGGCACAGACTTCTCACTTCCTACCAGTCCTTGAATACCAGCTCTGCAAGCCTGCTCCCACACGCCTCCTGAGCAGAGGCAGGCACGTAGTAGATCAGTAATTACTCCATCTTCTCTCCACTCATCACCTCCACCATCAACACACTCCTGTTCCAGCAGCTCCCCTGCCAAGTTTTCTAGTGGTGGCAGTTTGCCTCCAGGATGGCAGAGCTGCAGAGGAGACACTGGATATGCAGTAAAAGGAGCTGCTTTTCTCCCCATGAGCTTTCCAAAGGTGAAAACCCGACACTTTCATGACTCTCTCAAGGATTCTCTTGCAGCTTTTTGTGGAGTGGTTTTAGTTTTTGTTAGAAGTTTGCATAGTTTATAAAATATTGGCTGATTTCACAACAACTTGTTGCCTCCTCCCAGCCCTGCAATCCCTGTTTCTGTGCTCTTGTCCCTACAAATAGAACGACATCCCAAAATTTGTAAAAACCTCTTGGGGTTTTTTTCTGCCACTTTTTCTCCCTCTACAAGACCCCTCCATTATCACAGAATCACAGAATGCTTTGGCTTGAAAGGGACCCTAAAACCATCCAGTCCCAACCTTCCACAACACCAGCTTGCTCCAAGCCCCATCTAGGCTGGGCTTCAATACTTCCAGGAATGGGGTTTCCACAACTTCTCTGGGGAACTCTTGTACTTACAAAGACATTTACACATAGATTAATCTACAGCTGAAATGTTCAGCAGGGTTGGACAGGGCTTGGAGCCACCTGGGATAGTGGAAGGTGTCCCTGTCCCTGGCAGGGGGTTGGAACTGGATTGGATTTAAGGTTCCTTTCAATCTAAACCAGGCCATGATTCATGATTTAATTTTCTTATGATGATGGAAAGATGGAGGAAACCTTAACACTCTAAATTATTATTTCACAATTTAACTAAAAAAGGCAGTAACAACTTACTTCATTGACATATAAACCCCATGGATATTCCAAAGCTAAAAGCAAACAATTTGAGTTAAATAGTTACAGTTTCTGAGATGACATTGCTTCATATTTCCCAAGGAACATGCCCCAAAAAATGTATTCGAATTCAACACTGGGATAAAAAAAGCTACAGGTGGCATTTTTCTTGAAGTCATTAATGAAACCAGCAGTGTCCAAAGAGAAAATGGAGCTAGGAATGCTTCTGTGGGCTACCAAGGCCACCCTGATGGGCACAGGCTGCTGTGGTGAAATTTGTAATACTGGGAGCAAATCTACAGAGAAATAAAAGGAAATTTCAGTCTCTACCGTTGTCTCACAGAGTCTCTTATAGCCATGATGATTCTTTAATAGGATTGAAATTTGGAGGGAAGGTGTGGGAGGGGAGGGAGGGGAGGAGGGAGGCTGGGCCTAAGTCATTTAACCACAGCTCCAGGAGTAGGCGGTTTTGTTGTGCAGATGTGATGGATGAATGTTTCGTTTCCGAGGAAAAAAGGGAATGTTCAGAACTTTACACCACCCAGAGCTTAGAGAAGCTTTATAAGTGAGGCCCTGAATTATCATTTTTAAGATTGAAAAATATGCAGAGTCAATAATTATGCAGTCAAATTAATTTTTCCTTGCAGCATAAGAGGTTGACAGTTTTGATCATTTTGCTGATACGGTGTATGAAATGGGCTGATGGATTTCAACTAAAGCTGCTTAAAAAGCACAAAATGTAGAACATCAACTCTTTATCACGTGAAATTAAATCTGTTTAAGCACTAGAATACTGGGGCCTGTACCAGCGTGCTTGATTGATTTTATTTCCACTGGGATAATTTTTTAGCTGGGCAGCAAGGCTATGGCACAGCTACTTGACCACACTTCAGCTCCTCTTTCCTCTCCCATTTCCACTTCTTTTGGGCTGCTTCCTCCCTGCCACAGCTATTTGTGGGCATTGCAGGGAACTGGAGCAGGGAGCTGATCCAGACTAGAAATAAACATTTTTTTCCCCCAGCAGAATCAGTTCCCCAGGACACCTTGGCAGTGGGAGAGAGAAGGCAGCCCCTGGTAGGGGAGTGGGGCCAGTTTTAGGAGAGGGCAGGTGCCCATCTGGTGATGTTTCCAGACAAACGACTTTGCCATTTGAGTGCTGCATTTGACATTTCTCTTAAGGGGGTTAAAAAACCCAGAAGTTTTTGGATGCAGAAATACAGGAAGATGACTACTGTGTGGTCCAAAATATCTCTCTTAGTTCTCTTTTAATTAGTTGCTCATTAGGACCTTGCAAGTCCTAAAAATGGTCCTTAAATTCATAATTCCTCATTATCTGCTGGTCATACCCAACCGGTGTCTTACATCAGGGTAGGAAAGTAATTCACTTTATTTATTATTAATTTCAGGGTAAAAATATGACAGAAACAGCTGCAAAAATCAACAGGCCCCCAAGAAAGCACCCAAGGGTTGAGGTGGCTACGTAAGGTGAATAAATGATGTCAGTGATGTCACAATACCAGAGAGAGGGCAAAATTATTGGGTGTATAAATGGGGGAATCACTTAGTTCCTGCATAAAGCAATACTTATGGTGGTAAGCAGTCAAACTGCCAGAGCAACTTGACCAGTCTAAGACAAAGCCTTTTTAGGAAGCATTTTTCAGGAAAGCTTTGGATCTGCAGGAAATAATCCAGAGGCAAGCAGAGAGTTTGAGGAGAGGCCAGGAAAATGCAGAGTAAGGGGAAAGGCTGGAAGGAAAGCAGTGGTTTTGCCAAAAGAGAAGATGAAGTGGATACATGACAGAACCACGGGATCATGGAATGGTTTGGGTTGGAAGGGACGTTAAAGATCATCCAGCCCCAACCCCCTGCTGTGGGCAGGGACACCTTCCACTACACCACAGTGACGTGACACATCTTGCACTTTAAAAGACCTTTGGAAAGGAAACAGGAATAACTTTGCTGTGTCAGATCGGGCAAAAAGGCACTGGCTAAAGGTGCAAGAGGAAAATTGTGGATGGGATGTCTGGAAAAATCTTTGTGTCAGTAAAAATTGTTAAAGCCTTTAATAAATGAAGAGAAGAAAATGCAGAATTTCTGTCATTGGATGGGTTTTGAGAAAGATCAGACAAACACCACGGGAGTGATGACCAAGACTGCCTTGGGGCTGGACAATGGCTTGGTTGATGTCTTGAAGTCTTTCCAAGCTGTTTTCCTGTATTTCGTTGGAATTCTATCAGTCACAGAAGATCAGTCCTTGAAGTTCTCTGCCAACAGAGTTGTCTTTAGGGGTGGGCGAAGTGAGTAGAATTTGAGAGGAGAAAACAGTTTACAAAAGTGTCATATTTTCTTTTCCACACCAGGAATTCATTTTCTAGTCAAACTGGCAGGAAAATCAGATTCAATTATTTTACTTTTTTTTTTTTTTTTAAAGTTCAGAAACTAATGAGAGAAAAGACAATTTTTCCCATTTTTTTTCTAGAAAACAGGTAGAAACTGTCAATACCTCTCATGTCTGCGAGATGAACTTTATCATGAGCTCCATAGTGTAAATGTTCCAAACCTTGTAAAATCACAAAATATTTTTACTGAAGGAATGAGTAGGAATAAGATATAAAAGGGATATTACTTTTCTAAATTAATGGAACAATTCATGGCAAAAAAAGGTCTTAGTCAGTGGAAACAGGAATGTTTTCCATGCTCTCAGCAAGGAGCAAACCCATGTGCTCTTGATACACCATACAGAAAATCACAGATAGCACTAGAATATTAATAATAAACCAAAGAGACCCACTGAAACAGTCATTAGGTGCCTTTATGTTTTCATTGAATAGAGAAGGACTAAGGTTTTTTTTATTTCTAACTGTTCTCTAATAAACTCTTGCTATCCTGGCCAGGGACTAAGCAAAATTCATTCAGGAAGGAACATTTGTAATTAATTAAGCAGGTGGATAGCAATTTCATTACTTAAATTATAACCATGTTCTTTTACAAAATTACCTTTATTTCTTTTGAGCCAAATTTTGCACTGCCAGGTTTTGTTTTGGAAAGGGCACTGGCTGTTCTTTTGATTGTATCATTGGCCAAAGGTTAAGATAATCAGTAAATCCCTGAACATCATAATCATGGGAGAGGTTGAAAAAAAGTGGACTGATGACAGACACCACTGATGCTTTTTTGGTCTTTTTTTTCCCCCCCTGGCTAATGACAAAACCAGAGTACTATGCATTCAGAAATGGAATTGATTAACCATGGGTGCTGGAAAAGGCAGGAGTCTGTGGTTCTGCTTCTCTCTGTGCTGCCCATTAACAAATCCAATTCCTTTCAATGCAAGAACACAGAGTGCAGCTGTCTCATGGCCTGGGGTGAGCAGCAATGTGATGAGACCTAAAAGGATGGCAGAGTATCTTTTTTTAGCAGTGACTTTTTTTACCTTCCTAAAGGAAAATCGCCCCCTGACACATTGAAAAGGTCCTTGTGGAATTCAGTGTGCATCCAGACATCTGGGGCAGGATTCAGTTACCTGAACATATGTGGTTATTGATATTTGAGCTGCTCTGGCTCATCCAGCTGGGCAGGAATAGCACAGGTGTTCCCTGAATGCATCAACATGGGTGTCTTCAACACCCTGGCATTTCTCAAATGTCCACAGGCACCAAGTTAGGACAGGGACATTGAGTGCCTGGGTCAGAAATTTCTCCCTCTGCACATGCATGTTTAGGTGCTGAAAACAAGGTGTCCAGATTTCAGTCTGGACCTTGCCCCTGACTCTGCTGGGCCTGGCTGAGGTGGAATTAATTTCCCACAGAGCAGCTGAGCTGTGTCTTGGTGTCTAGAAAGGTGTTGGGAGCACAAGAGCAATTTGGCTACTGCTGAGCATCAGCCTGTTGGAGTGAGCCCAGGGGAGGCACCAGGATGAGCAGAGGGATGGAGCAGCTCTGCTGGGAGGAAAGGCTGGGAGAATTGGGATTGTTCAGCCTGGAAAAGAGAAGGATTTGGGGTGACCTCGTTGTGGCCTTTCAGCACCTGAAGGGAGCCCGCAAGAAAGATGGAGAGAGATTATTTACAAGAGCTTGGAGAGACAGGACAAGGGGAAATGGCTTCAAACTAAAGAGGGAAACTTGGTTTAGATTTTAGGAAGGAATTGTTCCCTGTGAGGGTGGGCAGGCCCTGGCACAGGCTGCCCAGAGAAGCTGTGGCTGCCCCTGGATCCCTGGAAGTGTCCAAGGCCAGGCTGGAGAGGGCTTGGAGCAGCCTGGGATAGTGGAAGGTGTCCCTGCCCATGACAGGGGAGCTGGAATTAGATGACCTTTCAGCTCTCTTTAACCCAAACCATTCTGTGATTCTATGATTTTCTCCAGCATTTCTCTCTCACCACTAGGCAGGGTTTGTGCAAGATCTTGGGAAAGGACACAGTCAGGACAACTGATCCAAACCTTACTTACAGGATATTCTGAGCTGGAAAGGACCCACAAGAATCATCAAGTCCAACTTTGAAATGAATGGCCCAAACAGGGATTGAACTCCCAACTCCATCCCTGACCAGAGGGGTGCTCCACACCATACCACATGTGCTCAGCAATAAGAGTTCAGAGAAGAGGCTGGGAGGGGCTTTTGTTATCACAACCTTTGTCTTCCAGAGCAGCCACCAAGTGTAAGTGTACTAAAGCCCTTCTTCCCAGGAAGTGGCTGGACAGCCCCTTCTGACACCAAGTAGAGAATAAATCTTTTGTTTTTCTTTGCTTCTGCATGAGGCCCATGCTTTATTGAGCAGGCTTTATCCTGACCAGTGAGATTTATCCATTTTATTTTCTTCCCTCCCTCCCTTCCCATCCTGCTGAGGAGGGGATTGAGAGGGTGGCTTGATGGGAACCTCACATCCATATAGGGTTGACCAATCACACTAATCTAAAAGTTCTTATGATATGCTGCTTCTGAAACAAATGGACAGAAGAAGGGTCAGAATTTGGGTGACATCAGTGACAAACCTCTTGCTCAGAGATCTTAATTTCTAGGGACTCAGTAATTATCAGACATCTTCACACAGCACCCATCAGAGTGGGAGCTCAGACTGGAAGGAAAAAAAAGCCCAATAATGAAGTCAGTGACAGCCAAGTGGTGATTGTGGTGTTAATTATGAGTGGCACAAGGTGAGTTAAGTCAGCTCTTCTCTCTTGGTGGCCCGTGGGCTACAGATAAGCCCGTGCCTGTGGTTATTCTGCAGATGGTTTCACACTCTCACATTCTGGGCCAAAAAGTAAGGGTTCTGGTTGAACTGGTTGCAATAGTGATGAGAAAAGTAAGAACCATATTATTATTTTGATTGCACAGTAGTAGCTGAGTAATTACACAGCGTGGTGATTCAGGAATGACTAAAGAGAAAAGAGAACCATAATTAACTCCTCTATCTTGCAACACAGACCCTTATTTGAGGAAATGACATAATAACATGGAAGTGCTCTCTCTTTACAAACCTAAGGGCCATAGAAATAGTTCTCAGCTCAGACAAGCTGTTCACCTTTGGGAAAAATGGAATAAAAGCTTTTGAAGGAAAACAGCAAGGAATATATACAAATAAAAGTATAGATGAGTGTGGAAATGGATCAACTGTGATGATTATGATACATTTTCAAGTTTGGGGGAAGAATAAATTCTTACTCTTTTCCAACAAGCCACCAGATTCAATCTCTTTTCATGCACAGGTTTGAACTGCTTTTCTAGAAAGATCAGGCAATATTTTAATTTCAAAGACTGCATATTTGAAACCCTGAAACCAACTTCAGGGCTCAGTAGAAAGACAAAAGATGAAATTAACCCTATAAGCCAAGCCTCTGTTTCAGCCTTTCCAGCCTCTACAGACAGATCAGGATATCTGTGATCTGATTGCCATATTTTATCTAACCCTTGAGTAGCTCCAAAATTTAGCAGGAGTTTACAAAGACTCAAGGTCTTTCTCTATGAGAAACTGGGGGTTTCCCACAAATTCTCTATTGTCCCACTCTTAAGTGCTATCTTTGAAAATCAGAATTGATCACTGCTCTTTTTGCTTACTCCTTAAAGCTCCTGGCACCCTCCAGAAGTTTGTATCTTCCTGAACTAAAGCCCTGTGTAAGGACAAAAACCACCCATATTTGCAGCAGAGAAGAAAGGAAGAGACAAATTTCAAATTTTAATAAAATTTAATAATTCGATGATAAACAGAAAAGTTACAGCTCACCATGACTTTTTTTCCCACTACCATTTAGACTAAGGCATATCTGTACCTCTTTTCCTTACAAGGAATCCCTTATTCAGTTTCCTGGGGTGCAAACAGATTTTGGAAGTTTGCTGGAAGAACCACGAGATATATTCCCCACCTATCCCATTATATCTGCCATTTTTTGGTGGTTTCCTGTAATGGATAAATAGGAGGAAAAGTAAAATGTAGCAGATGTTTTATTACACAGTCCTTCATAGACACAGGGCATAACAAAAGGGAAAAAAACCAAAAAACAGCAACAACAAAAAAAAACAAAACAACAACAACAAAAAACAAATAAACAAAAAAAAAAACCCTGAAACAAAAATTTAAAAAGCAGGTTTAACTTGGATTATCCATAATTATGAATACCAGTTATGCAAGACTTGCTCCAACTGCAATAACAGCAATAACTAAGTATTTTAACCCTAATCTAACACTACAATGGAGATTTAATTCTGCAACAGATGGCTGTTCAACTGCAAAAATCTTCACTGCCAGTGATTCACATCCTCCCCTTGGCAACCAAATCCACTGCCTGGTTTTCCGTGTAGTTACGAAGATTTTTTTTGTAGTTGGGATGTTTTCTCTAATATTTGATCTAATTCCTCCCTTCTGCCTTGTAAACCCATTTCTCCTGCCCATAATGATGAGAAGGAATAACTGATGCTTGTCTCTTATGTAACATCTATTTTAGCCATGCTCAGTTAATCACGAATCTTCCTTTCCCTCTGGAATCACACGCCCAGTTCTTTAAGGTTTCTTCTGGATCTCACCCAGCTTCTCCATTCTTGCAGCTTTTTTTCTGAGCTCACTCTGGTCCCTCTGCTTTATTTAATAGCAGAGCTGCAGTGTTTATAAGTATATTGTAAAAAAAAAAAAAAAAAAAGGAAATCTAACAAAATTTTAAAGATTTTTTTGAATGCTTCCATGTAAAGGCAAAAGGCTTTGCTCCCAACCTAAATGTGACCAAAAGGACCGAGACAATTCTGCCAAAGATTGGCTATGGAGAGTAAGAAACAACTTGGAGAATTTTCCACCTTTGCTGCTGCTCTCCAGTCCCTCCTGCTCACAGAACTGGACGGTTCTTGTAGAGCTATGGGATTTCCACCTCAATGAGTTGCCTGAAGAGTTTGATATTTTCATTGTAAAGAAGGTGGCTGTACCCTTATTTTCTCCCAGCTGATCACAAGGCTGCAGGAAGTTAAACTGCAGGGAGCATCTGGATTTTGTGGTTTTCTGAGCTTTGTTCCTCATAGGGACAAAAGGAAAGGGTTGAGAGTGACTGAGCCATCTCACTGGAAGTGGACAGTGTGACCCACTGACTTCTGAAACAGCAAAAGTCATCGAGCTTCCCGTTATTCTCTGCTCAGAACAGGGGAAGTGCAGCAATTTCCCTCTCTCATTCCCCTCTTGCTGTGTCAGGACAGCCACTCAGCTCTCAAACCACCACATCCCTGCCAGGGTGGGGAGAGGCTTGTTCCAGGAAGAAATCAACTGCAAACAAAGCTGCGTTGTAAACTTATCCAAGAGGCCTTGTCAGAAGCAGGAAAGCATTTATAAATCTGCTTCACTTCTGGGAAGTTGCTAGTGTAGGATGTAGGGAGGGCAGAACTTGTGCAGCAGCAATTCTCATCTGGTAGGTTCCTAGAGGATGAGCAAGGAGGCTCAAAAATTTATTTCTCGTATGGTAGTGATGAGTGATCAGTGTGAGTGTGTGTTCCTTGTGTAAGAACAATACAAATCAGCAGTGAAATTTATTGTCTTGCCCTGACGAGTGCAAAGAAACACCCAGTTCCCCTCTTTCCCCCATGAACAGCAAGAAAAAAGCAGAAATCTGCCTCCCAAACTGATTCACCGTTTCAGCCAGTGCCCCTGTGTGGATCTCACTTCCTGGGAAGTTCCAAGCAGTGAAATCATTCCTGCCACCTTGGCCCTGCCCAAGATCTGCGGGTGATTTTCACACCAAAGTGGCTCCACCACGTGAAGTTTGGACGAGGATAAGAGAGCAAAGTGCTGGGAACATCTTGATTTGTGTGGCACAGGACAAAGGAATGTCCCAGCTGGGATTTCTGTCCCCAGAACTGCGGCCTTTGATGCTGGCAGCAGGAATCTCACCACGGTCATTAGCTCACTGCTTGCCCCTGATCACACCCACTGATGTGGGGCTGCTGAAACTCTGAATATCAGCCCAGAAAGAAGTGGTGTCCTGTGGATAAAACACATAACAGAAATTTTGGTCCAGGTTTAACCCCAGTTAGCAGCAAAGCACAACACAGGTCCTCTCTCTCTTCCCCTCCTCCCATGGGTTGGGGAGGACAATTGGGAAAGAAAATAGAAGTCATGGTTTGGGATAAGAACAGTTTAATAATTTAAACAAATAAAAGATAATAATAATCATTATTATATAATTATTAATAACATAATAAAAATAATTATAATTATTGTAATAACATTTTACTAATTATAGAGTTATTACAAATAATAGAATTATTAATGAGAGTTTTTATAAATAGCAGAGGAAGACCGTGCCATAGAACCCAAAAGGCCAAGTGATGCACAATGCAGTTTCTCACCACCCCGTGGTTGATGCCAAACCCATCCCCTGGCTGTGATTAGCCCCAGGTCCCCCCGTTTATACCCTGGGCATGGTGGCCCCTGGGATGGAACATCCTTTGGCCAGCTCAGGTCAGTGTCCTGGCCACGCTCCCTCCAGCTTCTCCCTGGCAGAGCATGAGGCACTGAAAAGTCCTTGATTTAGGGTGAGCACAACTTAGCAACAACCAAAACATCAGTGTGGTGTCAACGTTATCCTCCTGCTGGATCCAAAACACAGCACTGAACCAGCCACTAAAGAGAAAATTAACTCTCTTGGAGCCAGACCCAGGAGATTTTTCAAAACCTTTTAGACGAAGGGTTTAGTTTTTGGTTTTGCTGTTGGATTGTTTCTCCCTTTTCAGTACACATATAATCACTTTTACTTAGGTCATGACGGCTGACTTTTGATTTTTTTTTTTTTAAGGAAGTATTTTNCTCACTGCTTGCCCCTGATCACACCCACTGATGTGGGGCTGCTGAAACTCTGAATATCAGCCCAGAAAGAAGTGGTGTCCTGTGGATAAAACACATAACAGAAATTTTGGTCCAGGTTTAACCCCAGTTAGCAGCAAAGCACAACACAGGTCCTCTCTCTCTTCCCCTCCTCCGATGGGTTGGGGAGGACAATTGGGAAAGAAAATAGAAGTCATGGTTTGGGATAAGAACAGTTTAATAATTTAAACAAATAAAAGATAATAATAATCATTATTATATAATTATTAATAACATAATAAAAATAATTANACAGCACTGAACCAGCCACTAAAGAGAAAATTAACTCTCTTGGAGCCAGACCCAGGAGATTTTTCAAAACCTTTTAGACGAAGGGTTTAGTTTTTGGTTTTGCTGTTGGATTGTTTCTCCCTTTTCAGTACACATATAATCACTTTTACTTAGGTCATGACGGCTGACTTTTGATTTTTTTTTTTTTAAGGAAGTATTTTATTTTCCCTGAGTGTTACTATTGTGTGCATTGTCCATACTCCTATATAAACCTTTTTCCAAAATCTGTGTGACTAATATTGGTTGGGTTTGGGGTTTTATTTCCAAGTTAGTTTTCTTCTTGCTATAGAATAAACAGCTTTTTCCTTTTTCTTTTTCCGTGTTTTTTGTTTTGGGATTTTTTTTGTTTGGGTTTTTTTTGGGGGGGGGGGGGTTGTTTGGGGGGTTTTTTGGAGTTGTTTGCTTGTTTTTTGTCATTTCTTTGTTCGTTTGTTGTTTTTGTGGGGGGTTTTTTTGTTTGTTTTTATTTCTTCTCTCTTCTGGAATCTCATTTGACCAGGAAGACCGAGCTGTGAGTGCGAGGTAACTCAGCCCTCTGTGAGAATCCCATTCCCCCTGACAGCACGTGCAGGCCATCACCACTGGTTGGGTGACAATTCTGCAGCCCTGGAAGTTTCACAGGAACGGGGTCTGCTTGTGAGTAAGTCCCTTACTGCTGAATCTGTCTTCTGTGAGTTTGGAGAGGTCACGAGTTCATCCCACTCTACCCGGGCAAAAAGGCAGATTTGTGGGTAAAGATGAGAGTTTGAGCAATAAATCTCCAGAGGAGCAGTTATGAAGAAAGAGAAAGAACTATTTATAAAACAATTTTAATTGTAAACCATCATTGACATCAAAGAAGTATCAGTGATAAAGTGAACAAGTGAGTTGAAAACTGTATTAAAAAAAAAGCAAAACTACATCAGTAGCATCTTCATCTCCTCTGAAGCACTTCTAAAATTGTGGAAGGGAGAGATTTATTTAAAAAATCCTCAAAAGGCTCCAAGAAGGCAGAAGTACCAGATGACAGTGTTATCAAAGACAGTCAGGCATTTAAATACTCAAATATGTAGTGTTTCCCTTTTTTTCTTTTCTATGCTTCCAGCTTGGACAAGGAAATTGGAATAACTCAGCTCAAAACAAGATTTTATTGTTGCTTCTTTTTTTTCCTTTAATATCTCTCCAGAGAAGAGCTGGTACAACATTCAGAGTTTCATGTTGTGGTGCCTTTTTTATGTCACCACATAGAACATTTTCTGAGTAATGAAAAAGAAAAAGTAAAGAATATCTAAATCCTAAATTTTTTTTTGCAAAAAAAAAAAAAAAATCTACATAATGGGGAGAAGAAAGAAAAAAAAAAAAAATCAAGTGGGACACCAGAGTATCCTTTTAATTAATTTCACATTATATTGTTGGATGTAGATCTTGCTAAGGCACTGCCCTGCCTTTTTGAAATATTAAAAACACACACAGGACTACAATGCAGCAGGGACCAGATTTAAACCCTCAAACCTGAAGAAATAGATATTAAGCTAGAAATATTTGCTATAACTTCATCCTGTGTAATTATATCCATAAAAATGGCAATAAACACTATATGAAAACTGTAACTCAGAGTATTTGTAGGTCTTAAGTAATTAAAGTCCACAGGAACTTTGTATGGTAATAAAGTGTTGCTTTTGCAGTTTTAATATTAAAATATTGAGACGGAGCTTGCTGCTAGTGATAGAGTTGATGTAAAAATACAATTATTTTTCTCATACAACCCCCGTTTCAGAGCAGAAGTTCTGTCCCAGTCAGAGATAGGAAACCACAGGCAATGCCATATCACAGGCATTCAGAAATGTGAGTGAATTAGGAGCAGAAGTCCCCAGAAAATAATGTTGAGATCTGAGTTCCTAATTCAGTCCAGTATCTTCAAAAATCTCACCTGAGAGGAAGAAAAGTACAACTTGTGTGTTTGTCTTGTACATCCATATTTAGGTGCACGTTACAGTGCGACACCAGAATGCTCTGAAGTTCTGCAAATATTCCAGGTTTGGGTTGGTTTGGGTTTTTTTTTTAACCAGCTTTTATTTAGGTACTGCTTCTTTTTTCTTGAGGATAGCAAATATTCCCTAACATGATTTGTCTGAGACATGAATGGAAGCGGTGGCTGGACCAGGAGCAAAGCCCTTCCTCCACTCTCCCTTTGTAGACATTAGCTCATATTATTTGAAAGCTGCACGCCGCGACCCCACTGCTATCACGGTGTGCATCATGCTGCAAACTGGGATGGCTTGGCTTCTGCTGTGCTTAACTTGACCTCTTATCACAGCCCAAGGAGGAGCTCTCGTGGTGTGTTTTCCCAGAACACAACAATGCTGGCACAGCCCCGAGCTGGCACCCTGCACCCCGGGCCCTGGCTGGGAAATGAGATCTGTAAAAACGTCCCCACGCAAGCACTGCTGAGCACACCCCCACACCCCTGCTCTGCTTCAGGCTCCAGGGTGTGACAGTGACAGAGGACAACAGGAAACCTCCAGAAGAGCTGCAAATTTATTTGAGGTGTAAAAAAACCCCACTTTGATCCAGCGTGAAAATATCAGTTCCCACTCTTGCTGGCTGTGAGGTCATTGAAGCCTTTCAGACATGTAAGTCCCTATAGAAGAGTTGCTTCAAATTTTTAGATAAAGTTTAAGAAATCACTATTTTTTCCTTTAATTGGAGCACATCCCTGGTGGTACCCCTTCCTTTCCCAGTTCCTTTTGCTGCTGGCTGTTTTATTAAAGGCAGACACCCAAGTCTTTCTGAGTAGGGATGGAGAAAACACACAGGGCATCCCACCCATGTGAACTTCCTGGCAAGTTACTTGGGTCTGTCTCACTGTCTCCTTATTCTGATGGTTTGAAGGATCTTTTTTTATTTTTTCTTTAAAGAGCAGAGTGCTTCAGACTGGTTAGTAACCAGCCCTGTCTCTGGCTGCCAAGGGGACAACACAGAGCCACTTTGTGAAGGGGAGAGAGGGGTCTAACCAAGCACTTGGATGGTGCTGAAAAACATTTGTCAAGCTGTCAAAGGGTCTCTGCACCTCGCTGGAGCCAGCCTTGGGAGAGAGAGAGAGCAGTGAAATCTCCATCCCCAAACTGTCTCTGTCACACTGGGAGGTGAAGAATTGGCCTTTGTCCTTGCTAAGAGCCAGGCAGGGGAGAGACGACTCCTGGGGAAACTTCTCTGCATCCAACACAGGCCAAAAATCGTGGCAGTTTCCTTGCAGGCTACATTGGTGTTATCTCATCCCAGTACCTTCAGGCTGTGTTTAGATTGTCTTCAAAGGGCCTTTCTCTGGCTAAATCACAGTGTGCTCTGCTCATCCCTCTTTCCCAGCCAGTAAAAAGGACGCTGTGCAAGAAGCACCCAAAGGAAATCAATGTATTAACCCCCCGTGGTGCAGGAGGGCTCGGACACAGCTGAGAACCCCAAAGACAATGTGCTTTCCACTACAGCAGGCCTGGGCTTGGCAAAGCTTTTCCATCAAATGACTTATCAGCGTGGGCAGCAGCACTTCCCTCTCCCACCTCAGCCATTGTCAACCTTTCAGTCACAACCGTAACCCAGTCGAGCAGCCGTCATTTCTTTTGGCCCCCCTCCAGATTGTTTTCAGCTGTCTGACAAAGCCTTGGAATGACTTAATCCACGGAGAAAACTCTTGAAGATTACATTTGCTGGAATAAATGCTGGTTTTAGATTTCCTGTCTCCCCCTTAGCTCAGGGGAGGAGGTGTGTTCCTTGGTGACATAATGCCAGCAAACACAGGCTGGGTACTGTACCCACCACATCATTTCTGCCTTTCTGCTGCTCAGATTGCACTGATATCTCTGTGCAAAAGCCTCAGAGCCTCAGGTCCTGTCCTGACAGATCAGGGATGTGGTTTTCTTTTTCAACACAAATATTCTTCAGAACTCCATCACTGAAGGATGACACATGTCCTTCACCACCAGGATGTCATCGAAGGTTTGGCTGCTCACTGGAAGAAATGTGAGCTTTGCCTTCAGGTAGTTAAGCTTGTGCTGTGTCCCTGTTTGTTTATCAGCCTAATATTTATTGTCATTTCACATTCTAATGAGCAGCTGGGTAAAGGCAAAAATTCAAGCAGGACATCCAGGTATTTTCAGCCAGCTGTGAGACAGTAATTCTACAGCATTTTATGGAAATGCTCTAGACACAAATTAAGAAGGAAATTCAGGTCTCTAAAATGCTTTAGGACATCTTTTTCAAACCTGATATATTTAAGAAAGTGTCTTTCTTCTGTGGAAAAAAAATATATAAAGAAATTCAAGACAAAGAGCATAATAAAAACAGTGTAAATGGTCCATCATTCACAGTCCAAGTCAAAGCTGTCCACCTGGGAATGCTACTGGATATTTTAGCAGGGAAAATGAAAGAAGACACTCCTAGTTTTACCTACTCCAAAATGTGGGTGTCCTGAATACATAATGGGTGTGCCAGAAGCCCTGTGAGAAGGGTGGGAGCTGAGCTGCCCAGTGCAGTTTGCCTGCTGTGCTGATGGGTGAAGAACGTCTGCTCTGAAAGCCAACGAGGGAAGATGCTGCACAACTGAGAGAGCAAATTCCTTTTAAGGCACTGACAAAGGTGTGAAACACATCATCATCAAGAGGAAGACCAGGCCCATCCATGGCACCACTGGAGCTCCAGAGGAAAACTCCACCCTTGGCCAGGATCCTGCTCCAGCAGAGCCACATCTGCCCCTGCAGGAGGATTGCAGCCCCCATGGGATGGGGCTGTGCCAGCCCCCTGCCCAGCAGGGTGTCAGGGGGATTCTGACTCTGGCAGTGTTGTTTTGTACTATTGCATTTTTATTTTTATTTTTCCTAATAAAAAACTTTTATTCCTACTCCTATATCTTTACCTGAAAGCCCCTTACTTTCAAAATTATTATAATTCAGAGAGAGGGAATTTACATTTTCTATTTCTAGAGAAGCTCCTGCTCTCCTTAACAGACACCTGTCTTTTTCAAACCAAGACAATCATCATCATCATCATCATCATCATCATCATCATCATCATCATCATCATCATCACCATCATCATCATCATCAGGGACAGGTGCTAATCAAAGAAAGATACCAAGACCAGAGAGTTTGTGGATGCTTCATCCCTGAAACTGTTCAAGGCCAGGTGGAATTGGCATCTGAGCAATCTGGTTCAGCAAAATGTGTCCCAGCCCATGGCGGTGGGTTGGAATGAGATGATCTTCAAGTTCCTTCTCAACCCAAACATTCTATGATTCTGAAATTGGGGCTGGCCCAAGGACATACTCCAGAGTGAAGCCGAGGAGAAGCAAATCATGCCAGGTTAAAAGTTAATGAAGAATATCTGAAACAGAAGATGGAAATATTACGAGGTGTGTGAAGAAAGGGAGAGATGTGAAAGCAATGCAGCATTCTGGCAAGGGATGTTCCCTGTAGTGCAGCCAGCCTCGTCCCATCTCCAGTCTGCTTGGCTGGAGGAACAAAGCAGGACAACCTTCCTGAAAGGGTCTGAAAAGAGTCAGAGAACAGCTCCTGCTGCGGCTCATTTTTCAGTCTCCAGTTCCAACACAACGGGGGCTGTTTGTTCCCACAGTGCAGGCCTGACCTTAAAATCGCTCGCGAGCTTTTGCAAAGTGCAGCCCAGCTGGCTGCAGAGCTCCAGCCATCTGCTCCTATTTTTAAAACCCCAGGTTGCAGACGGTTTTCTTTAGTTACCACTCCTCTGGGATTGCCTTAAACAGAAGTGCACGGGGCAGCAAGGTCCCTGCTCGCATCGCAGGGATCCTGAGGGACTGAAGTGCAGCAGGGAAGGCAGCAGGGCTGATCCTGTACCAATGAGGGTGTTTAAGGGGGCATCCATTCCTATGAAATCTCAGCTCCAGAGGGGTTGGGAGGCTTCAGGCTTCCACCAGTAACCATCAGGGAGAAGCTGGGCCAGCTGAGTGAACTACCAGCTGAATTTGGATAAGGAAAAATGGAACTTTCATGTCACTGTCAGAGGTTTCTTGGCTTTAGGTGGCTGTTGGAGACCACAGAGATGGACAGAGATTTTTTTACACAGAAATTTCACTTGCCCTCCTGTTAGAAACATTGCTTTATATATCCAAATTCAAGGTTTCTCCTACAGCCTGGGACCCCATAGCCTGTCCTTCCTACTTCCATCTCCATTAGAGCAGATTTTGGCTCCAAGTATCCCCAGGGAATGGCCCCAGTCCTGTCCCATGTCTCATGGGAGACTGAGATCCTGAAAATCTCTGCAGAGCAGCCAAACTGCCTCCACCAGCCTGAGGCACGGATTAATCAGACAACTGTGTGCTAAAATTTCAGTGTTCTGCTGGATTTCTATTTCAGTACTGGCAAATAATTTCTGTCTATATCTAGATGTGATTGAGAGGCAGTTGACACAGTTGAATATAAAATCCTTCTTTCTCACCAGACAAGACTACATTTAAAGTCTTCTCCAATGCTTGTCATTCTGTCAAGGAAATACATTTTATTTTTGATAATATATATATTTGCCTTTTAGTTGTCAAACTCAGCTATAAGATAAAAATTGAAATGTAAAGATCCATGTCAAATATTGCAAACGCTTTTATTTTTCTTGGATTTTTTATGATTTTTTAAAAAATACTCTCTTCAAATGATGTCCTAATTGTATAAATCTGTACAGGCATATACAAGGGAGACAGGTTTCTATTAGAGCCTATCAGGATCCCATCAATATTGTCAGAGAAGTTTCCAGTTATCCAGTTAAACCTAATTTTATCATCTGAAGAGTTTTCATGTTTCACTAAGTGAATTCAGTAGACTTGCAGTGACTTTACTGGGTCTTTGGAAAATCAGCTCACAAGTGAAGTCCTGCCTTGCAAACATCTAAATTTATAAGTCTTGGTTTGCAAGTCAAAATACATCTTCCCTGGAATAACAGAATTATAGAGTGTCCTAATGTTATTAAAAATAATAATATGCTTCAAAACATTCACAGAATGTTGTATGAAAAGACAATGTTTCCCTCCCACATAAAAAACTATAATTAAAAAAAAAATCCAGAACCCTAAATGAAATAATAAAAACAGCTGTCCAAATCATGTCTATGAATTTAATATCAGCTGCCACCTTCATCTCCATCAAAACTCATCCAAGAATTGTTTTATATCTTCACTGGGATAACAAGAGTTGGAGAAGTGTGCTCCACACAGACTCATCAGTAATTTTACATAACCCTGGCCCACATCTGTGCTTTTCCATGTGTAAGACTCCATGCAGAATTTTGTACACCTACATTCCCACTTTTGATTGAGTCACATGGAAGTCAGATGCCAGTCTGAGAATCCAGACTGGCACAGTGTGGGATCCCACTGGTTTCCATACTTCAGCTACCTCTAAATCCCATACATTGCCAATTAATTAAATCTGCAGGCTTTGCAGCTCTTCCATTTCTATTCCATTTTCTTTATTCATGCAAAACATCCAAGTGACTTTACTAAGCAAAGCTGATAGGACTGGGCACTATTTCGATCATTTATGCTGGTTTATATTTGGAATAAATGCATGGTGGTGAAACCCTACAGTTTTTCTGAGGCCATTATTAAAATTTAACAATGAATTCAATGTTTGAATGGGTTCAGGAAAGAGCTATTATGAATCAAGGAGCCAAAGTCAAGGCTCTTTAACAATATCAGACAAAAGCAGTTAATTGGACAAACAATCCCTTAGGGAAAGAAAGAGGTTATTGTTCATGCAGTGGAAACCACAGCATAATAATTAACCACTCTGGATGTTTTGACAAAAGGTCAGATGCAATAGAAGCACGAAGTGCTTGAAAATCCATGTGAGAAGTCCTCATGTGACAAGCCAAAGTACTTGAGTGAGGACATAAACACAACTCAGTCCTGTGAATCTCAAGTGCCCAAATCACTTAAGTGTTCACACAGGGACTGGGTTGTCTTTAAGGCTCCTCAAAGCCAAAAGTTCAAGTTCTGGGCAGATTCACAGCTTCACTCCTGCCAAAGCTTGAGCAGAAATCAGTCATTTCTCCAAGTTCTCCAAAAATTAGCCACTTCCAGACTGCACATAACAGGAGGCCACCTCGTTGGAGCTCAGTTTTGGACAAGCTCATTTCTGTGCACATACTGGGCAGAGAGAGGCGACAACTGAGAGTGACACTCTCCTAAAATGTCACCGAGATATATTATTTCAGGATATGTTTATATTAGTAAATAAAATTATCAAGTTCTTGTCTGCTAGAGCCAAGAGCAAGTAGTATGATATGACTTCTAATAAAACAATTAAACTCTACCCCTCCCATTCCAAGGTGGCTTCTTCCAATCTGCATATGGCAAATCTTGAAAATTCTTGAGCAGGTGTTTTCTTTTTTTTTTTTTTCCAGTAGTGAAGTACAACTCTCCCATTCCTTCCTGTCTTTTCCCTACAAGCCATGGAAATGGAAGTGTGAACCTAGAGTCATAAAGCGTTTTCTGTGCATTCTCTAGGCAAAGGTTAATTAAAAATGATGTAAATCTGGCAGCCTCAGCAATGACACAAATGGAAAAAAAAAAAAGTCCTAGGGACAAAATACCTACCTGTGGCAAATAAATCCCAGTCTATCAGATCAAGCCTCCTTTATCAATAATGTTTACAAGGAAAGGCTCATTGAAGCACACTTTGAAGATTAACAGAAATTGAATGACATGGACTAGGAAGGAATATGTGTGAAGTTGGCACATCACAGGGCTTTTGGCTTTCACAGGTTGGAACAGGTGATTGAGGTTTTCTTCCTTGCCTAGTTTGAGTCTTGACCAGACAGAGCTGAGGTGGGGTCTCTTACAGCCCACGTGAAAGCATTAATGGCCTCTCCCTAGTGTCACAAAAAAACCATTTCACATTGCCATGACAGCACAAACCACTGTAAAGCCAGAGAGGAATGTAATTTAGTTCCTCTTTCACTCCTTGAACAATGTTAAATGATTTTGAGTAAATCAGATCTGGCTTCAAGACAGAAAACACAGAAACACTCTTCCCACACAGCACTGATAGAATATAGCATCAGGCAGGTCCATCATTTCTCTCTCTCCCCTTTATTTCATGCCAGGTTCTTCTTGATTAAGTAATAATGTGAAATGGTGAAGCAAGAAAAAGTTGGAGATTCCCAAAGGAAATCAAGTGTGTGCTGCAGCTTGTTGTTTTTACAGTCACATCTGTCATTTGGACAGATTGGTACCTGCAAGTGCTTCATTTATTTTTCAGGGAAAAAAAAAAAAAAAAAAAAAAGAAAAACTATGACTGTTTCCAGCAATTGCACTTAACAGCCACTTTTAGTCAAGAGTTGCTGTTTGGCTCCCATGCTTCCAGGAAACCTTGTTCTGTTTGCTTTCAATGGCAAAAAAAAAAAAAAATGAATTAATAAACGGTCCCTCCAGGTTTTTGTCTAGGAGTAAGGATACACCCTTTAGAGCAGGGAACTGAGCACAAGCTAAAGGGAGAAGAGATTTAATGGAGGGATCAGCTCTAACTGATAATGGTCCTTCTCATGACCTTGAAAATAAGCTGTAAGGGAAGAGATGAGAAAGATGTAAAAGTTTTCTAGAAATGCTACAAAAATGGGCCAATATTATCACTACACTGATCATTTAAACCAGCTTCTCAATTCCTGCTCGAAGACAAGAATAGAAACAAAACAGAGGAAAAGGCACAATGAGGGCATTTCATGGCAAACTTTAGGGCATGACAGATCAGGAAGTCCAGGAAATCATGAGCAGGGGAGTGTATTGAGTTTCTGGGGTTCTTTTTTATCCACACCTATAAACCTGATAACAAAATGATTGAAAAAGGTGAAAACCTCTCATTCAAACAGGTATGGATCTGGGGCAGTAGGGCACAGAGTTCAACCAAGGTGAAAGGAGAATGAATCCTTCTGAGTGCTACTAAAATCCACAAACCAGTCACCTCGTGTGCCCTGGGTCACTTCCCTCCATCCATTCTGTGTTCCTGTGTTTATTTTGTGCTCTGCCCTTACCAAATTCTGGACTAGACAGTAATTTATCACAGAATTACAGGCAGCAGGCCTGTAGAGGGACAGGAATGGCCATGGGCAGACATCCATGGCTGCGTGGGAGTGGTCAGGAGTACAGGTCCCTGGAAAATTTTACTTTCCAATAGCAAAGGAGAACCTTGAAGTTAACAGGGATTGAGCCTTCTCAGGAGCATCATTCATAGCCCTCTCTGGCAAATTAATTCCAAGAACCTAAAGGGAAGTGAACTCATAGATGGCTAATGTCTAATTAGCAATTAATCTATTTAAGCAGAGTTTCTATTTCATGATTCAGCTTTGGAAAGTCTATAAAATTGTGCATGTGCCACCAGAAAGAATTCTGGGCTAATTTAGGTAATATCAGACAACTTATATACAAGATTTTTGGTACTTCCAAGGGCATCAAGCTTGAATGAAACCTGGAACCATTCTTGACACAAATGTTTGCACACAGATGTTTACACAAGCCCAGTCTCTGACTGAATCATAACATCCATATTCCTAATATAATTTATTGTGTGATACTTGGCATGTCCAAACTTCAGCTGGCTAAAAGCAGCAAAAACATTGCAATACGATGAGAAACTCTATATTTGTATTATTGTGTTCCCCTAATTTTTAAAAACATTAAGCTGTGAATTGTGACTGGTGCAGCTGGTGGATATGGAAGGACAATGGAAGTTTCCTGGAGTGCTGGCTGTCATTATGTTAGGTTTCAATTGCCTTTCTTTCCTTGCACGTGTTAAAAGTCTACATAGAGTGAAGCAAGATGAAATCTAAAATTAAATTGCCACAGTTACAATGGGGAGGCAGAATATGCATTTAGTTCTAAAGATAGGTGGGTAAAGTTAGGGCCCAAATCTCCCTAGATTGTCTATAGTCAGTGGGGCAACAGGGGTTTCTCAGGGGTGAATCCAAAGCACCTTCCTCAGGCTTTTTGTAAATTGTCTTGTGTTGGAGTAAGCAGAGGAGGCTTTGCCACCTGTGCAAACCACAGAGTGGGAACACCTGCACACTCCTGGGATGGCAACCTGCACTCAGAAAAAGCAAACTGGATCATCTTTGCTTTGCTCAGCTTTGCCCAGGAAAAATTTGGGATATTTGGGATGGCCCATACAGGCACTGACACCCATGTTCCTGGACTCAGGAATGTTTCCTTGTGCTTTTCCCTTTGCAGAGAGTGCAGGTGTTTGGGATGCTGTGGGGTACCTGAGGCGTGGGACTGAGACCATGGTAGGTGGTTCCTGGATAATCTAGGGAAGCATCCACCCTTTATCATCTCTGCTCAGAGGGTGGTGAGGCCTGGCACAGGGTGCCCAGAGCAGCTGTGGCTGCCCCTGAATCCTGGAAGTGTCCAAGGGCAATCTGGATGGGAGTTGGAGCAACCTGGGGTAGTGGAAGGTGTCCCTGGGTGTTCCTAGGGTTTGGAACGAGACGATGTTTAAGCTCCCTTCCAATCCAAGCCATTCTAGGATTCTGCGGCCTTTTGCTGTTAGAATGTGTGATAAATACAGAGGTTTGTGCCCAGGGAGGCACCAGGGCACAGCCAGCCCCCAGGAGTCCATGGATCAGGAGCTCCCAGTGCAGACACCACAGGAGCTGTTTGAACAACCTTGTCCCAGACTTGCTTTGTCAGGGACATTTTGTTGAGTTTCTGGGCGATCACATTCTCCCACTTGACATTTGTTAGCGGTTTCGATACTTGCTGCTTCATGCCTTTAATTCCTCCCTGGGTATGTTTCAACTATTTTAATGAGCTGATGATAACTTTGAAGGGTGCTTGTCTAGCACAAAGCAAAACCATTTGTGCCAGGAGTGGGAGCACCATTAGCAGCCATGGCCTGAATCCCTGCTCTCAGTGCAGGGTCTAAGTACTACAAAAGCACTTTAGAATATACCATTAAGCTTCTCCTTCTTTAAGAAGAATGGAGGGGTTTAAGCCTGGAATTCACCTTTAATACTTTTTCTTTCATTTAATTTTCTTAAGAGCTTTACTGTAAATTGTTTAAACATTGCCACTGTGAGTACAGGGTCTAGTGGAAATAGTCCCTGCCCACAGAAGGGGATTGGCATTAGATGATTTTAAAGTCCCTTCCAACACAAAACTTTCAATGATTCTATGATTCTGTGAAATACACCAACAAATCACACTTTGTTTACTTTGATTTGGGTTTTTTTGTTTGTTTGTTTCTTCACTAGTGAAACAATTATTGTATGTCTTTAAACTATTTTATTTATTATTTTAATGATCATAAGCTAAAGCAGCTAATATGGTGCAGTCCTATCACAACCCAAATGGAAAGAGTGGTTTTTGTCTTCACAGTTTTAGACTTTGAAGCATAAAAAAATAAGCCAAGTTCCTTGCAAGGTGTAGACTAAGGAACAAATTGTGAATCTCACATTTTCTTCACCATTAACTCTTAAGCTACCTGAAGCTTGTCAAAACAAACTATTTACTACAGATGAGTCCTGCAACTGTTCTGGCTCTCTCTCTGGCTCAGAAATTCTGTAAGGCAAAAAAGGGTTAATTTGGAGTCAATGGAGGCACTGGGATAACAGCAGATAAAATTGGAAAGGTATTCTAGAAAGTGGGTACAAGAGCCTGGTACTCTGCTTCATTTCTAATTGCATTACATGACAAATTAAAAATGAAGAATCGTGAACAGTTTGTATGTTAGCACAACTGATTTTGTTTATTTTTAAACCACCCCAAAATCCAATCATGCTCTATGTACATAGGCAATACATGGGATAGCACACCGAATGTAGACAAGAAAGATAAAATATATTCTGATTTATTTTGCTGGTGATTTTCATTTTTATTCTTTTTTCATTGTCCATCTGTTCAAGTTGATGAAATTATCCAACCCATACAGATTCCTGTGTCAATCCTACCTCACCTCCCAGTCCCATACTGTCTCTCAGAGAGAAGAATCCATCCCATTACCTCTGGGGGGTTTTGCTGAATGCTGGAATGTGCTGATTTTCTGTCAGTTCCTCTGGGCCTCGTTTCTTATGGAAAACTGTTTAGTGCAGAACAAGTATATCAGCACGTGTCTGCTTGAACTATATTCTATAGTTAGTAGGTAAGACCAGCTAATGCTTTAGGTTACTCAGGAAATCATAAGTAGCACACACACACACAAATTTAAACAGAAAATAATCTTCAACGTCATTTAGAGTGTTAATTTTCTTTCTCGTTTCCAGTGTCGTTTATTTTGCTAAGCACTGCTGCAATTCTTTCCACTTGTCTTTATGCTCCTATTTTCTTACAAAACAGTACACTAGGCTTTCTGTATAAAACATATATATAAACATTTATATATATATATATATATAAAAACAAAGCAACAAAACAACCACCCCCAAAATGGACTTACAGGTATGTATTTGTCCCTCATTAGAAAATATACCGTGTGTACATCTGTTTGTGGTCCCTGAATGTCACAGCTCTGGCTATTGGAATGGGGTCAGAGACAAAGGGGACTTCTTTTCTCCTTGTTTTGCTTTAAATTACGTGATAAATTACACAAGGTGAACAAAATCAGAGTAGTCACAGGAGCCATCAGATCCTGTTTACACATTGGCACCACGTCGCTCCTGTTGCCATTGTTGTTGCTACTCTCCAATTTGACTTCTAGTTATTATTTCCCAGGAGTTAACATATCTGTGGGTTTTTTGTCACTTATATTCTCCCCTCACAAGCAGCTGGATGCAGGTTCAGGGAGAATGAAACACTAGAAAGTCTGAAAGATCCTGTGACTTTGGAAATTCTTACCCTGCCTAACTTTTCTGGCCCTCTTTCTCAAAGATGATCATCATTTAGGAAATTATGGGTCATTTTACACAGCAACTAATCTTTAGTAACCTCTTCCTCCAAAATATGCTTTTGGACACTGATTTGAGACTGGTTTTTGCTGGCATTAAATGCCAGCTTTGCCTTTTTGTATAAATACTGTTTATTCAGGAGTAAGGCCTCTGTTATTGGTACAGATGGTTCTCTGTCCTCAATATCTATTCTTTCAGGAAACAAACTGGTCATTGGAACTACTTATCATTATTGAGTGATGTGGTGGGAGAACCCCCCATGCTAAATACACCTCAAAATTGGGTGGCACCAAGGGAGGGGTAAAACTTCAGCCCAATTTATTTAGGTCATGCAAAGGTGACCTAAATAAACTTCACTCCAATTTGTTTTGGTCATGACTTCTCAAACTAAAGACTCTGTAATTGAAAAACCCCAGATATAAAAAATGCTATTAGGATTGGGGACNCAACCCATACAGATTCCTGTGTCAATCCTACCTCACCTCCCAGTCCCACACTGTCTCTCAGAGAGAAGAATCCATCCCATTACCTCTGGGGGGTTTTGCTGAATGCTGGAATGTGCTGATTTTCTGTCAGTTCCTCTGGGCCTCGTTTCTTATGGAAAACTGTTTAGTGCAGAACAAGTATATCAGCACGTGTCTGCTTGAACTATATTCTATAGTTAGTAGGTAAGACCAGCTAATGCTTTAGGTTACTCAGGAAATCATAAGTAGCGCACACACACACAAATTTAAACAGAAAATAATCTTCAACGTCATTTAGAGTGTTAATTTTCTTTCTCGTTTCCAGTGTCGTTTATTTTGCTAAGCACTGCTGCAATTCTTTCCACTTGTCTTTATGCTCCTATTTTCTTACAAAACAGTACACTAGGCTTTCTGTATAAAACATATATATAAACATTTATATATATATATATATATAAAAACAAAGCAACAAAACAACCACCCCCAAAATGGACTTACAGGTATGTATTTGTCCCTCATTAGAAAATATACCGTGTGTACATCTGTTTGTGGTCCCTGAATGTCACAGCTCTGGCTATTGGAATGGGGTCAGAGACAAAGGGGACTTCTTTTCTCCTTGTTTTGCTTTAAATTACGTGATAAATTACACAAGGTGAACAAAATCAGAGTAGTCACAGGAGCCATCAGATCCTGTTTACACATTGGCACCACGTCGCTCCTGTTGCCATTGTTGTTGCTACTCTCCAATTTGACTTCTAGTTATTATTTCCCAGGAGTTAACATATCTGTGGGTTTTTTGTCACTTATATTCTCCCCTCACAAGCAGCTGGATGCAGGTTCAGGGAGAATGAAACACTAGAAAGTCTGAAAGATCCTGTGACTTTGGAAATTCTTACCCTGCCTAACTTTTCTGGCCCTCTTTCTCAAAGATGATCATCATTTAGGAAATTATGGGTCATTTTACACAGCAACTAATCTTTAGTAACCTCTTCCTCCAAAATATGCTTTTGGACACTGATTTGAGACTGGTTTTTGCTGGCATTAAATGCCAGCTTTGCCTTTTTGTATAAATACTGTTTATTCAGGAGTAAGGCCTCTGTTATTGGTACAGATGGTTCTCTGTCCTCAATATCTATTCTTTCAGGAAACAAACTGGTCATTGGAACTACTTATCATTATTGAGTGATGTGGTGGGAGAACCCCCCATGCTAAATACACCTCAAAATTGGGTGGCACCAAGGGAGGGGTAAAACTTCAGCCCAATTTATTTAGGTCATGCAAAGGTGACCTAAATAAACTTCACTCCAATTTGTTTTGGTCATGACTTCTCAAACTAAAGACTCTGTAATTGAAAAACCCCAGATATAAAAAATGCTATTAGGATTGGGGAAAAAAAAAAAAAAAAAGAAAAACTGTATTGAATTAAAAAACCAAAGTACTGCTTGCTGGTTTACAAAGAGTCTATAACACTGATAAAATCTTCGGAAACCAATGTGCTGCTTTTTTTTTTTTTTTTGCTTTTTTTTTTTCCCCCCTCTCTCCATGCCCTTCTTTATTTTGGCTTCATTTCAACCCGGGAGTTCATATCATCCCCTTCCAGGTCATACTCTTCTACTTGGCCACTGGTCCACACCTTCATGCGGTCGGTGAGGTCGCTGGTTCTGGGCGCCAGGATGAAGTCGTAAATCAGGGCAGCGCTTGCTCCTCCAATGATTGGGCCAACCCAGAAAATCTGGAATACAAATCCAAGTCATTGCACCAGGTATTTCTGCATTTGAAGCTCCTCTGAGGATCCTCATTGTGAAATTTGCAGCCTGTCTACCTGAATGTTTACTTAACCACGTGGCAAAAAAACAGGAATTTGTCACCACGAGCTGGTGATGGACCCAGAGGTGAATAACAGTGACTGTGTTGTCAAGCTGTGATATTTAAAATCAGTTACCTACTGCTAAAACATCTCTGCTACTCCAGATAGAGTTGGCAGGGGAGCAAAATTCCTAAAAAAACAGGGCATTAGTTTCCATTCTCCTTTTAAATTCCAGTGATAGGTGAATTTGAAAGTAATACTTAATGAGGACCTAATTAGGGGCTTAATTACCATTAGATGCTGCTTAGCTGGTGATACTGCTGCGATTGAACTGGCCTAACCACTTCAGAAAATTAAAATTTAGAAGGAGAGGTAATAAAAGGATTTTAGTAGACAAGCTGATTTTGTTAGAAATAACAGAAGATATTGAAGACTTTGCAGGGCCAAAGCACTACTGAGTCTGAAAACTCTTTCTTTTGTTCAGCAATATCAGTAGTTTAACACAAATTATTACCTCTATCTTCTTCTGTCTCTACATGGGATAATAATTTTCCTATTGAATTCTGAAAATATCAGATCCTCACTTTGTTACTTCCCTTTAGTGTCCTAATAATAATGTTCAAGTGGTAGACACTGCCAAAATTTCCCCAGTGTCCTCCTTTTATGTTTAACTCTTTAGATTAAAATGGAATCCATATCCAAAATTTTCACAGCCCCATTGTATTACCACTAAATTTCCACCTGTTCCTATGCAACTGGCTGCCAAAATCGTGAGTAGGAGATTTGGAACAAGGCCCATTTTATATATTCAAGAACACATGCTCATTTACAACTTTATTTCAGCCTTCTTTATTGAGCTTTGCTGAAATAAGTAAATTTTTGTGAAGAAACTCGTTTTAACCACATTTAAACACAAGGAATAATCTAAAATTTGTGGTGTTTCCAGGGCACTTTTCCTTGAAAACAAAAAAGCAGACACTCAGCTTTAAGATGCTGAACATTTTATTAGCTCTTAAATATTGGATGATCCATTTCAGTTTATAAACCTGCTTAAGAATCTTTCTAAATTGGGTTTACGCAGTAGATTTAGCAGTAGAACTTTACAAACTTAGTTTAAACAATAAATACACAGTACAGGGTTCTGTGCAATAAGGCTTAAACAATCAAAATGTTTGAAATAAATAAATATAAAGGGGAATAACCAAAGAAAATCTACTGTATTACTTTGAGCACAGAGATTGAATGAGCCTGAGGACTTTTCGTTTGCCTGAGGCTGGTCAGGATTGAAAGGAGAATATTCGTTGTTAGATGAAACGGAAATGCCAACTCTCTGACTTGGTCCAAATGATACGTGTTGAAATGTTTCTGATCTTGTAGGTTATGTGTTTTCAGAGCCTCTTGTGAGTTAAACAAATTTACTCCAACTTACCCAGTGATTTTCAAAGTTGTTGGCGATGAGCGCTGAGCCGAAAGATCTGGCTGGGTTAATTCCACAGCCGGTGTAATCAATCTAGGAGGTGGAAAGAGAACCAGAGGTGAGGCACAGATGAAGCTTCCCCATCATCTCCCTGGCTCCACTGGCCCACCCCAAGGTGGGACATGGCAGATACAACCTCTGAGGGCTAAAACTTACAGCAAGAAGATGTCCCAAGGCGACGGAGAGACCGATCGCCAAAGGTGCCGATCCCGAGACGTCGTTCCTTCTCCGGTCCGTGGTGGCCAGGACACACAGCACCAGCTGGAAGGTGGCAATGATTTCAATTCCCAGCCCTTGGCCTGCGTTGATTCCCTCTGAAAGCTGCATGGAGGCAAGAAGGAAAATGTTATTTCATATTCCTGCATGACTTCAAGCAGGGTAACAAAGTTCTGCAGTATCTAGCTCCTCAATATGAAGATGCAGACCTGCACATTATTTCCCTCCTGGGATTCCTTTTGCTTAACAGGGGAAAAAATAGGGAGAAATAGAAGAAATTGAAGAGAAGCTAGTTTTGAAACACTCCCTGCTGTACTCAAGCCTAGGCATAAGCAGCTTTTTTTGACCCAAAGTGGCTGAGTGGTTGCTGCTTCCTGCCAAAGTGAACACTCAGCCACTGGGCACAGTGAGAGTTTAGTTGATCTACGTGTGAGAAACAAATCAGCCAGAGAGTCACCTTCAGTCACCTTCAGTCACCTTCAGTCACCTTCAGTCACCTTCAGCAGAGTTTACTTTTCACAAGTGAACTGTGGTGCCCTAGGACAGTCACTCATTGCTTCAGCGACTTCCACAGTAAGATTAAGATATTAATATTCCACCTATACTGTGAATTAATTGCCTGAAAATATGCCTCTAATGCCACAGGAAATACCCTGAGATTTCCACAGAGTTCATGTGGGACTGGTAGATGTAACAGATGACCAAAAGGACATAAAACATCTCTAGATATTATTTAGTCAATGTATCTCTAATTTGCACAGATAATTGTGTAGTCAATGGAGATGATATCTATTCACCTGATGAAATGAAGGGAATCATTTGAAAGCTCTGTCTTTTCTTTTTTTTTATAGATCTCATTTGATTACAAAGAGCTTAGACACCTAACTCACAGGCGAACTACTTCTTGGTGTCTTAGACTCAAACTGAAGCTCATTTAACTTCTTTGGGATATATTAAAAAAATCCCCAATTAAGGAATACCGAGGGGCTGATGGGAGTGCTTCAATTTCCTATTGAAGTGGATTATCTAGAAAAACCCAACTGTCAGAGATAAATATTCCAATGGCATTATTAGTCATGAAATCAGCAGAGTTTCTTCTAAGTGCTGTAGAACATACTGAAACCATGGTGATTCACATAAATGGACATTACAGAGCAGAAATGCTGTCATATTTCAGAACTGCTAAAACCTTGTGCTGAACAGGAAATCATGGAGGTAAACCATTTGATGTTATAACAAGTTTTGAGTTCTGCTTTTAATTGCTGTATTCAGTGATGTCTTCATTAAGTCAAGGCAAGTCTGTTACTGAGCTGAATAACTTTATTTTTAAGCAGAAATAACTCACTTGCACGGATGGGATGAAACATGAGCTTGGCCACAGGCCAGAGAACTGAGAATGTGACTCAGAGTAGGAAGCAGACTCTGAAAAACTTACATTAATTTGTGCTATCAGTAGGTTATCGCATCTGTCAGAGCCCCTGCATTAAAAACTGCTGGGTCATACATGGCAAAAAACATAATTACATGTTATTGTGACCTGTCCAGAACAATGAAACCACGGGAAATCCTGCTATTAATCTGATTTTGTGGTTTATGCCCTAATTTCCCCAAAGCTAATATTTGAAAAACCTTGAAACTTAAAGATGGTTAACTGAACTATTTCACTTTCCACAGGTGCTGTTCACATTTCTTGTTTCTCCTCTGAAACAAAGTTTGATATCAGATTCCTAAGCAATGAAAAAAAGTCATTTGAGTCTTTCCTCAGCATAAATCTGATTGTTAAATCCTGCTATTCTGAAACACTAATAATGTATTTTTGTAGCTTGTTCTTTAACATGCAGGAATGATATCCTCTGAGCTGGAAGTAGTTTATCCACAAATAGAAGGGAATTCTGGTTGAAAGGATGGGTGTTTTGGTTCCTTCAGCATCCATAGAGTAGAAACTGAAATCCATTAATGAAACCTTCATCGTTATTAGGACTCACATGTGAGAAGTGTGAGTCTGATATAAATGCACCCATATGAGATGCACTGAAAATTGCAGGATCCAGAAATTCATGCTTGCTATCTCTAAACTAATATTCTATTGCTTTTGTAAGTTTTAAAAATAAACACTTTTTTTCACTGTAGAGACAGTGGGATTTTTGTCTCTCAACAAATTAGGCTTCCAATATGTTTCCTTGTATCAAAACCAATTTAAGAATCTGGACTATATACCCTCTGGAAAATCTTATCTCACATTTGGAAGTCCAAATGGCCAAACTTAAAAGCCACGTGTCTTAGCAAATAAGTGACTGATGTGCACATGTCCAAAAGCAGATAAGAAACCAAATTCTTTTCTATCATAATGCAACCCCAGAGAACCCAGAGCTCAGCTCTGACACATCAAAGTTAGCATTTGACAAAGCCTTGACATTTCAAAAGATTAAACACTGGCCAGCCATTGGCTTTCCCTTCCCTTGAAGGGCTTCTATAAAAGACAATAAGAGAAAAATTATTCTTTAAAAACCTGTGATAATCCTTATCTTCGAGAGGTGGAAATCATATTCTTCCTTTCCCTCCAGAAAAAACACATCCTACAGCTGACGTGACTTGAGGTCATTCTCCCTGCTATCAACACTTATTGATGGGCCGTGTGGAATCAAAGAAAACCTGGAAATATCATAGGAAACCTTTTGCTTTCCTCCAGCCAGGTCATTTTACTCAGCCTGCCAGGAACCTTTAGATTCCTCTGTGAGAGCAAGGACTCCGGGCCACGTTCCAAAATGGGACAGACCCAGGCAAGCCTTGGATGTCCTGCTCTGCTGGGCCTGTGGGTCTGCAGTGCGTGAGTGTAGGACAACAGAGAATTTATTTGCCTCCTTATCAGAGCTAAATTGTCACTGCAGCAGCAGCCTGGGCCATCCACGGTACACATGGAACAGCACCAGGGTTCACCATCCCAAGCACACCCCAGATAAGTTTTAGAAAGGGAATAGGAAGTACATTCCCTTGTGTCATGAGAAATGCACATGTGCANTGCGGTGCCCTTGGAATACGTAGTGGATGCTCTTGAGTCTGCTACAGCGTCACGCAGACTTGTTTCTGAGAAATGGCAGACTTAGTGATGTTTTTTGTAGCTGAAATATGCCGGTATTTGAAAAATGTTGGAATATTTATATTTATATTTATATTTATATTTATATTTATATTTATATTTATATTTATATTTATATTTATATTTATATTTATATTTATATTTATATCATCCTTATTTACAGAGGATTTGCAAGTCTTACCCAGATAACATTTTGCACCTTTTGAATCTGCTGGTTTAAGCTCTTGACAGAACCAGGGAGACACAACCAACAAGAGTTTGTCATCCTTTGCTTGTATTTTCTGTATGTTATTCAGGTTTTTAAGGAAAGCTTGAACTCTTGTAGAATATTTTGTAGAATACCAGAGTCCAGAAGCTTCAGGGTTCTCTAAAGCTTAATCTGAATTTAGTAAGAAGCAGTACCACACATTAGAGACCTGACTAAAAACCAACAGCTCTTCTTAACCTCTGCCATTCTGCTACTGAGAATATCCAGAATACAAGGTGAGCAACATCTCTGGTTCCTAAATAGACAAAATAATGCTTTGAAACAAGACACAGCCACTTCTAGTGCAGTGCTGGGGTGAAGAGGAGCCTTTCCAGTGACCTGTACCCACACTGCAGTGCCCTTTTCCCTGCACTGGTACCTCTTCCCAGTGGTCACAGGGTATGTGGGCTGACACTGCCCCTGTCCTTGATGTATCTGCTGGGGAATCTTTGACATCTTCTCTTTGCAGTCCAATAATCCTCACTGAGGTGACAGAAGAAATGTCAGAGGGCAGAGAACAGCATGGCAACTCCCTGAGCTTTTCAGGCTTAAGACCTGGGAGGCTTGAGGAGTGGATTCAGTGCCTTAAGGAACCAAACATGCTCTGAGGGGTTAAATGAAACACACAAGCCCATATCCATCTCCAAGAGAGTCTGCACAGACTTCTTTCCCTTTTTTGTTCACATGAATAATTCCACTAAACTTCGTTTCTAATGTCAGTGTTTTGACAGAAGCAGCACCAGAAACACACATGAGAAATGGGCTGAATCATTGGCAAGATGTGAGAGTATCTGTGGACACATTTATCTGATCAGCTGAATCAATCTTGGCTGCATTAGCTTGCAGTGAGTAATTCCCCCTCGACTGTCACAGCTCCCAGACAAGAAGCAGAACATGTAGACACCCCTGGGGAGGTGCATCCTTCTGTGAGCTGAATTCCACCAGTTCCAGCCTTAATGATCCCATGATTAATATTTCTTCCCCCCAGTTCACTGTGAATCTGAACAAGGTCACGGAATCAAAATCTACTGGAATTCAGTACATGTACAGAAATCACATCTTCTTCTCTCAGAAAACTCCTGAGATGCAACTGACTGGAAACTAAGGAAGCACTGAAGGCACAGTGGCTCAAGAGGCATTCAAATGAGGAGTGTTAAACCCCAAAAAGCATTATCTAGACATGAACATGAGAGCAATTAGGTGAGAGGAACACCTGCTTCATGTCTTAGGAAGTGGGCAGTGGCCACATCGTTTCCAGCTCTCCACAACCTCAGACAGGAGATGGGAACTATGGAATTGGTTTCCCAGAAGTGCCCTTAACTGCCATGTTTAGCTGACTGACTCCCACAGCAATAATTTGGGCAAATTAATGGTATGTTTTCTTTCCTTTCGATTTTTTTAAAAATTTATTTTATTTTTTTTAAGTCCAGGATATTTATGAGTCCGCCTTCGGAAGAGAAACGGGGACAGGAAATTAAACTGGCCCAAGGTAAACCCCACTGTGTACTTCTCTAGTGGCTTCATATTTTTCTCATTACGAGTGAAAGTCTATCAAGTTCAAACCTGTTTCCCTTTATATGGATAAGACACTTTGTTATGCAAGGTGGTTCCACCACGTGGTGCTGAGCTCCATCTCATCCAACAGGCCCTCAGCCCTGGATTGGAGCTTCCAGGGCCCAGCTTCCTTTCATATAACAGGGATTAGTTTCTCATTGCTCCAGAAAAAGAAAAAAAAAAAGAGGCCTCTGGTATAGCAGAAGTCGTTTTTTTAGCAGGGGAATGTCAGCCTTCCTCACTCTTATGAAACACCAGAGCAAGCCCTGCCTGCTGGTGTGGTTTTGAGGGAGAAAATTCAGACCACAGCATTTTTAATGGCTGGAACTTCTCTCCCTTGCATATCCTCACTATCCTACCTAAATTATTACCTTTTCTCTGCCTTGGCAGATATTTTTCTTAAAATTAGCATTTTATTCAAGTAAGTTCTTGCCGTCTTACAGCACTGTCTTCTTATAGCTTAAAATTTCCCTTCTTTGACTTTCCTTCTTTTACTGAACAAGGAAAACTCTTCACAATAGTTTAGATGGTTCATTTTCTCTTCACCCCATCTTTGAAATATTAACCTTTTTTTTTTTTTTTATGCCAACTAGATATCACTTAAGTGTTAGCTGGCAAAGTTCTTTAATGGGATGTTCTACAAATGTAATCTCAGAAATTCATCTCCCTACTTCCCTTCAAACCACATCCCACTGTCTTGCCTGTCATTTTGTTTGACTTTTCTCACTCTTTCAGCTCCAGCTTGCTGATTTCCATGTTGATAACATACCTTCATTCTCCTGGAAGTCTATCCCACATCTCCATAGCTATAAACTCTCCCTTGAGTGATAGTCAAAATTGTTTCAGAGACTTCATCCCTGGCTGTTTAACTGCAGTTATTCACTTCTACCCTTGCTATTTAACAGTATCACTCTGAAATGGATGTTTCTGTACAGATTAATTGAGTTTTGGGGATTCAGGGGGTACAAAAGTCTCATTTCTTTAGTAAGGAGAGACAGGCAAAGATCTAAAGAGTTTCACTTAAAATTATATGACAGGAGGACTCAGAAGCTGTTTATGAATTAGCTTTGGATCGTATCCTACATCAACAATGGAAGCATTCAGCAGAACCTGGGGACAAAACATATTGTCCTCTGCTAGATTATCCTTCCTATAAATACAGCCTTAAGAGCTCTAAAGGGGACTCATTCAATTCCCAAAGCAGAAATCATATTTTCCGTTCTTTTAGGCAGCAGACACCCTCCAGGAACAGGGCTAAGCTCCCTCCTCCCACCCTCTCTGCAGGCCAAGCAGAAATTATCCAGGGCTTTGCGTCGTAGTGCCGTGGAGAGAAAGAGGGGATAATGATTATTTTATTAAGCCAGAGCACATAAAATTTGTATGTCAGACCAAAACAGGCAGTAAAACTCAGTTCCTCTACAGGACTTGCATTCAGCACCGCTGGTCAGAGACAATTTTTTTATTTGCACTTTTACGTTTTGATGTGCCTCTGAGAAAGTCGCTTGGGAGAAACTTTTTTTTTTTTTTTTTTTGTTAAATGTTGCTGCTGAGAAATAAACAACTTCTATTCAGAGGATGAGGAATTGTGAGGTTTTGTATTTTTTTTCTTTACCCAGCCAAACCCAAGCAAATAGTTAATTTTCTGTAATAGTTGAAGCACTCATTTAAACCACAGAGCAGTTTATTATCTCCTCTATTACCAGCCCAGAAGGAGATAGTATTTCAGTGGGGAATTTTGGGCATATCTGAATTTTGAGCCAAATAGGATCGTCCTTTCTATGTTGTCATCTGGATTTTTACAAACCTCACAGTATGGTTGTTGGCAATTTCACCAAAGTAATATTCATTTTATATTTCTAGACAAACTCTAGAAAATCTGTGAAGTTCTCCAAATTTACGAGTCAATCTTGTGGACATCATTGAAGACTTGGCATTTCCATGGGGTTAAAAACCAGCTCTGAGCCTTGCAAGGCATTTCAGGAATTGGGGGAACAATTCCAGCTCCTTCATTTCTCCACCCTGTTCATCAAGCAAGAAGTCCTAACAAAGGAAGGAAAAGGGGCCAAACCTGACCTTACCCGTTCCAAACACGGTCCTCAGTGCCCTCAGGAAGAGTTGTGTGTATCTGTGTAAGGAAACGTGCCACATTTCTGCTCTGAAAGCATTCATTGACTCCACTTGGCACAGAACGAGCGTCGAGAGCCTGGAAAAGTTTCTTTTCTGTGACACCTCCCAGTGGTTCCTGGAGAGGGGATGCACAGGACCCATCCAGGGAAGCACACAGAGGATTTCTTTACTCCTTTCTAGTCTATGAGTTGTGCCTTGCAGAGCTCTGAGGCCACATTTTCGCCCTCCTGCTGTTTATAGTTTCCTCCAGGATGCCTGTCAGGCCCTGTATATTTGATTTAACAGGTTGACGTTGTGCCTCAGCCTCAGATCTCCTCGGCTTCAAAGAAGCTGCAGCAGTCAAACTTCAGCACTGGCTCTGGATGCCAGGAAGATCAGTATTTTCCCATCAATTACACATTAATAAATACTCAGGGCTCAAAATGTTCCCAGCCAGGCCAGAAAAACCTCCAGGAGACAATTCTGGTACCAGGTAAAGACCCCTTTGTTATTGAATTCTCTTGATTAAGCTGGAGAATGGACAAATAAGCAAAAATGTACTACTGTCCTAAAGAAAACAGGCAATTTCCTCTGGAGGCAAACAGGAAATTTTTCAAGGGCTATCTTTTCTTCCTTTAGTACTTGTGATGTAGTTTGGTATCCTTGCTTTAAAAATGCTGCACTTAAAAATATCTATACAGCCCAGATAGTGATATTTTTTAGGATTCTCTGATTAAAGAAATTTATTTCTCAGCTCCCTGAAGGTTTACATTAACTGCTAAAACCCACAAGCCCTGCTACAAAAACCTAGATTTTTTTTTCTTAGCATTGCACCAATTTAACCAGAATTAATCCATAATATTGATTCTCTTGCTGTGGACATTTCTTCTCAGGCTGTGGTCTTTGCCATGTCAGATCTTGGTTCGGAACCCACACCTAATAATAGATTTTTTTTTAAGCTTTCCAATTAATTTAAATTGAATATTGAAATTTGGGGTTATCTCATCTGAAAAATCTTTCTGTCCATCTGTCTCTGGTGTGTGAGTGTTTGGGGGTGTGCAAAAACATAACACACAGAACACCCAAATATATTTGGTATAATCAAAGAACTCTATGGAAAGGAAACCAATTTTAACTGTTTATTGACTACTCAGAAAGAGTGGTGGCAAAATGAATTTTACTTAAATCCTACTTAGTTTGACAGTTGATCTAACACAGAAAAAAATCATTCTCTGAAAATCCCACTCCACTTGTGTATTACAATATCAACTAATCTACCACATTAATGATGTTTTTAGATCTATGGCAACTCATTGTTTTAAACACCCCTGTGCACCCCTTTCAGGAATTTCTGCCATTTCTAAGTAGAAATAAATGAAGAGAACCTTTAGTTCGAGGCGTGCAGAGCATTTTCCAAATGGTCGTCCTTGGATCCACGGGCACAAAACCCACTTTGGTCTCCTCTGTTCTAGCACGAGAGGACGGGGCTGCAGGAGGATGAGCACCAAGGGCCTCTCCTTGTCCCAGAAATGGCCGTGCTGCTGCATCCCTCCGTGCTCCCTGCCAAAATCCCGGGATACGCTCTACTGTTAGAGAGGCGCTAAGCAAATCTTCATAGAAATGGAAAACAGATAATAAGCTCTGAGATCTGAGATAAGGATTAGAGCCACAACCCCAAATTCTCTGGGGGATTGGTGATAACCATCAGGTTTACATCTCAGCCCAGATGTTTCTGCTGTCACTGTGTGAACTCATTAAAAAGAGGCCAAGACCGTGGCCAGTTTTGAGCAGGTGCCTTTTCCTATGTCCCACCTGCCCTGCCTGGGGCCTCTCAGTACAATGTTGGCAAGCCTTGAAAGCCCTCTGCTGCAAAAACTGACAGTGAACAATGAGCTATTGTTGTGACAGTCTTTGTTAAGAAATAAAAATCCCAGATCAATGTCATGTACCGGAACCATTTTGCTCGTTTTAAAAATGCAGCAGCTTCTGGTCCCTCGTGAAAGTTTGAGTCCTCAAGCAGGCAGATGTCCCAGCAGAGGCAAGGCTGGCAGGAGAAGCCTAACTCGGATCAAAAATAGGCAGGGCAGAGGGCAGACACAGGGAGGATGAAGCTCCTCGCTGTCCTAGACTTGAGAAAGTCACAAAATATAATCTGCATTGAAAAAAAAGGCATCCAAGGATTTTTCAATAAACGCTGAAGGTCAGGAACTCAGCTGCGTGTCTCGTCCATCCAGCAGCACTTCTGGAGCTGCAATTTTCCACAGTGACTCAGAGGAAAAGCAGCATCACTTACTCAATTGTCCCCTCACACTGTCAAGCTCTCCGTTTATTTTGGATGTTCTTCCAACTCGAGCCGGCTTTGTTTAATTGGAGGTTGGAGAACGGGCTCGTAGGGCGCGGGCACGAGGAGACAGGGAAATCACAAGGCAAACACTGAGTCATCCAGGGCAACCAGGCAAGTCCTGCTCCCCATGGTGAGAAGGCCGCTGGTGTGGACCAAATGTGGGGAGTGTGGTGATTCCCACAGGGAATCCCCTCTGAGAGAAGTTTCTAAAGGATGGGAAGCATCCAAGGGGGAATATCATGATAAACACTTCAGTGCTGACCCAAAGACACCATTAAAAGGTGTAGCAGGTCTCAACTACACGAAAGGGAATTCCCAGTGCTGGTGCAACATTATGTTTGCACTGGAAATGCAAGTTGGGAATTTGTTGGGAGAAAATTCACCAGCATGGATGCCCTAGAAATAAGATCATCTGCAGCTGATGGGGATCCACATATCTTATCTGATCCTATGCTTCACTCTCCTGGAGACAAGAGATTGTTCCTCTTCCCCAAGCAGCAGAATAAGACTGGAGCATGTAGACAGTAAAGGAAAAACAAAACTAAAAATCTCCAACACTGAGGTTTCAGGTTGCTCTGATGTGCTGGATCACGAGCCAGTTAAGTGGGAGAAGTCATGGAAAGAGGACTCATTCCCATCACTGGAAGTGCTCAAGGCCAGGTTGGATGGGGCTTGGAGCAGCCTGGCCTCGTGGAAGGTGTCCCTGCCCATGGCAGAGGATTGGATCTTTAATGTCTCTGGCAACCCAAACTATTCCATGATTCTGTGGGTCTGTGGTGTGGCTCTGTGATTCTGTGGTCCCAGCATTTGGTGAGGTTGGAAGGTGTCTCAAAGCAGCAGACACTGGCCTGGTATGTGGAGTCAAAGACAGCAAAGGCCTCCTTTTTTTCTGGCCTTGAGAAATCACAGCTGGACACGGGGTGTTTGTCCCCAAAGGACACTGCACCCTGTGTGCACCGATTCTGCCATGGCAGATCCTGGTGTGGGGAGCCCCAGGGAGCAGCAGAGACACAGCAGAAATTCAAAGGGTTCAGAGACAAGTAACTCTCCATACTCGTATCCATATGAATATTCACCTGTCTTAAAATGACCTCTGACTCCACTGACCACAGATCTCCTCTGGCTTTTCCAGAGAGCTCCTTAGTAACACAAACAACATTTATCAGTCCACTGGGTGTTTTCTAAACCCAGGCCCTCCTATTTGTTATTCTTGGTTGTTTTTCTTTTCCCTTTATCTACTCGAGCAACGTTACCTTCAGGTCTGTTTTTCTTGCCTACAATTTTTGATCCACTTATAACTTGTAAAATAATATCTTTCATCATAAACTCAAAGGCAGAGTTTTCAAATAGTTTCCAAATTATAGCCCCGAGAGTTAGGGGACACATTTCCTGGCACTCTCATTACTATGCCAAAATACAGGAAACTATGAAATTGTGAAAATTGTGAAGCTGTGTCTGCATTTGTCACAAAATTCTTAATATTTATATACCTATATATTTAGCTCATGTTATTTTATATATGTATATATCTATAGATAAATAGATTGATAGACAGATAGATATAAAAACATAACATAACCTGAGCTAAAGAAATTTTTTGACCATGTTTTTAAAAGTTTGATAAAAGTTCTCCAGATAAACATTGTTTACAGCAAATATTATGCTACTTTACAGCACAGAAGTCTCCTCTCTTCACTCTTTCCTGCTTGAGCTCTTGGTCATTAACTGCCTGTGCTGAGTAGTTTGTTCCATTATCCAAACTCCAGATCTGTCCTCACCAGACAATAGCCAGCCCTGCTGGCAGATGAGTGCATTTTGGATCTGGTATTCTCTATTCTTACAGCTTTACCTAATGGAAATTTGTAACGTGTAGTAATCCAACTTCCAAAAAAAAGATACAAGATGATGTAAGGAAAAATATTTAAATTTTTAGAAGAGCAAACATACTGCATACTCCTCTTCCAGCTCCTTCAATTCTCAAAGCTTTTACTTTGGAATCCACACCACTACTAAAATATATTGGAAGTTAAGTGTCTTAAAAGGATTCAGTAATCTAAATACATCTCTGTATGTTGTCCAAAATGTCTTACTCGGGACCAGCCAAAGTAACTAAAAATATGTCTGTTGACTTAAGCAAAGTTTGGATCAAAATCCTAATGTGTGACTGGTTTGCTTGTCTTAGTGTAAACCAGACCTTAATACTGAACATGTTAAAGGAACATCCTGCATTTTCATCCTCCCTTCTTTCTCCTCAGCCTTGTACTGTCCACGGCTGGGTTTTGTGCTTCATTTGATTGTGTTTCCTTTTTTCCCTTTGTCCAATGAGAAAAACATGGATTTTTCCCACTTAATTTTGGATACTTAGCAGAGGCTTCCAAGCTTGGAGCCTCAGCGTGGCAAAGAGCAGCTGGGTGTCTCTGGAAGCAACCCAACAGATCTAAAGGTTGAAGTGCCTCTCTTTGTCCCTCATTCTCTGTGGAGTAGAGAGGAGCCAGTGGAAATGGGTTCTCAGCTTGGTCCCTCAGAGCAGGACCTGCAGCCAGGCAGGAGAAATCCGAGTTCAGGCATGCAACCCCACCCAGCATCCACTGGGAACCCTGGATGGCCACTCGCTCCATTACACTGCCCCCACCACATTTTTCCTCTAAAAAACACCTCTGCAAGAGCATGGCAGGGTCAGAACAGAGCACAAAGCCACACACATCCAGACCCTCTTCCCAACCTTGTCTAACAAGCAGCACTCTCCTTCTATTCCTTTTCTGAGCAGGGAATCTACACCTTGTTATACACAGGAAGGGCCAGAAGACAGAGCAGCTGGCAGGGGTGCCAATTCTGAGCCTCCCCTCCTTGTGCTCAGGTTAAAATCCATAACAATAAAAGCAGCTCTGTGGTTTCTCCTTGCCAGCTCTTTGCTGAAGGAGGCACCTCGGTGCTGTGGCTTCGGGATGTGCCCCGTTGAGATGGGTTCTGCACGAGCACAGCCCCTCTGCTGCTGCTCCCCCATGCCTTGGGCTCAGACCCAGTTCCCCCTCAGCCCTCCACTCCCCAGGCACTCCAGGCTTGTCACTGGGAAATGAATGGATTTGCTTTCTTTTCCTTTCCTCTCTAGCTCTTTCTCGCAAGGGAGAAGAACAGCTGCTGCCCTCACTATCCCCAGGGGGGTCTCCCCACTGCTCCTCCAGCCAGAACATTCGTAAGTGGATATGAAAGAAAAAAGAAACAAAATTCTGAATATTTTCCAATGACAAACAGTGAGACCAGAGCTTTTAGAAACTATACTCTCTGTTATTCCATTGCACAGAAATTGCTGATCGATTTGTAAAATTTGTAGGACGGAGACTTAACCCTGCCTGGTTTTGCCTTTGTAGGTTGAGGAGTTACTGACTGAGGGGCAAGAAGAGCTTCACCCCCCATCACAAATGGCCAGGTTTAGAGCTTTGGTTAGAGGAAGGAACCAGTCATCAGGATTTTATGGAAGCATAAGGGAAAAACCAAGCTTAAGTGCTACCAAAACCAGACCTCCCGTGTTTAATGGCACTTGGACCTCTCGAGGAAACCACTTGGGCGGACACCCTGTCCCATGTGGTTGAGCTGTTCCCTCTGTCAGTGGTTTCAGAGGGAAAGATCACGTATCACACTCACAGCCAGAGCCTTCTGGAGTCAATAAAATTATTTGTTTTACTTCCCCAAAATGTTTTGAGTTAACCCATCAAAATCTCCAAAGCACTGGCAGGACAGAATAGCTGCAGACACCAGGAGAGAGGGAGGTGAGCAGCCAACTCACAGAGTAAGTAACACAAGGATGATACTGAGCTGCCCAGGAATCACCTTAATATCAGATTTTATTCTATTTTGAAAACTTGACTCATGTTCTGAATTAACTGTAATGTCAAATTACAGTATGCAAAACCATATTGCTATTTTGCCTAGGTTATTTCAGAAGAGATGTTGCATTTGCAGCTTTATGTCCCAAATAACCTTGTGACTTCAAATGGGCAGAAGATTTCAAATTAGTTCAATTTACAGACTGCAGTCAGGAATATTCTGCAAGAAAGGGGCCAAAGAAAATATGTGAAATACTTGTTCTTAAGAGATCAGGTCAAATAAGTGACCAGAAGGAATTTCCATTTATAGCACTGGGTGTCCTGCAGTGCCTGTAGCACTGCCTCTGACAGTGGGATGATTTCAAGTTTAGAAGTGTATTTATCCTTTTTTTTCTCCTATTATTCTGCAACAACAACAGCAAAATTTCATTTGGAGGAGGAGGAGGAGGAGTTGTGGCCAGGCAGTTTTTAGGCAGCATGATGGGAGCATCTGGCTGGGAGAGAGCTGGAACCTGCACCCCAGTTACCTGTAGCTGCCTCGCATTTTCCTCCAGTTTACACATGAGAATTCAGGATTTGTCCAATTTTGCCCAGAAATGCACAGAAAGGGCAGCTGGGATTCTGTCAGGCAGGATCTGAGCATTCTGCCTAATGCAACAGGTTTGGCTCACACCTTTGGGGTTGGGATTCCTCCTGCTGCACACCTCTCTCTGCTCCCATGGGTTTTCATTGCAGCCATCACCAGAATACACAAACCATTAATTAAGCACTGAAAATGAACCACACTCACAGAAGCCAAAACAACACTGGTATGTGCACATTAATCAACACATCACCTTAGAGACCCTCAGAACCACGAAAGGTCATAAAACCAGTGATTTCAGTGTTAAATTGACATCAAAAGCCACCTTTCAGCAACTTGGATGTACAAAACCGAACATAAGCAAAACTGATCACGACCAGAGTGTCCTAAAGCTCCAAAATGAGGGTGGGGAGGAAGGACCATCCCTATGACATTCTGGTGATCAGTCAGGACTGGATCCTCTCCTACAATCAACAGTTGGGCTGTCCGAGGTCACCAGCACCAACAGAACCCCTGCATCTTTAGCAGATTACAGGTGCTACATCTCTACTCAAAAAAAAAAGAAAATAAAGGAGGAATTTGAAGTTTCTACTTACAGCATTAAGCCCCAGGGAGTTTCCTGGGAGAGAGGAGGTGACTCCTGAGAGAATGGCTGTGGCCACCACTGCCCCCAGGCACTGGGCGAGGATGTACATGAGCGCCTTGAAGATGCTGATCTGGCAGCTCAGCAGCAGCCCCAGGGTGACAGCAGGGTTCAGGTGTGCCCCACTGATGTGGCCCACGCTCTGTGCCATGGTAGCGATGGATAACCCAAAAGCCAGAGAAACCTTCACGTTGTCCTGAGACCTCGTTGATGTTTTGTTGGCCACCACGGGGAAGTTGAAGCCCAGAGCTGAGCCAATGCTGATAAAAATAAAAAGGCTCATGGCCAGGAACTCAGCCACCACTGCCCTCCAGAATATTTTCTTTCTGAATTCACTAGCCATCTTTCCTCTTTCTCTCTCTCTCTCCCTCTCTCTCTCTCTCTCTCTCTCCCCTCCTCACTTTCCCTTCTCCCTCTCTCCCTTCCTTTGCCTGATATTTTTCCTTTGAGGTCTGAAGAGAAATCTGGAGGAAGAATACAGTCCTTGGATTATTTATAGGGCTTTGGGTGGTCTGTAGGAGGGAAGGGGTGTTGCACAAAAGGAGGAAAGAACATCTACATAGATGCTGACTGCTAGATTGATGTAAGACACTGTTTGCCTGCCAAAGTTTTTTTCTTCCTCTTCTTTTTTTTTTCCCCCTCCCTTAACAGCGTTCGATCTCTGCCGCCGTTTTTAAGAGGCTTTTTAAAATTCTTGGGAAAATCTTTAGGAGAGCCTCAGGAATTTCAGCCTCACTTCTTTAACTCCTGTGTCATCTTTCAGCGCGTGGATCGGAATGAAAGCTTTGCTGGGATTTCTGTCCGGAGCTGAAACAGAAAGCAAAGTTATCAGCGCAGGCTGGTAAGTTATTCACGCGCAGCTTCAGCGGCAGCAGATAACAGCTGAAAGTAGTAAATAAGACTGACAGCTAAATCCACACTCCAGAGGCTTCAGTAGCTCTGGTTTGTTTGAAAAAAAAATGCAGAAATGTCCCTTCTGCTGGCTCTGTGGACTTGGAGCTGTTTTGGATGCCGAGTCTGGCGGCTGTACGGACACACTTGGATTTACACAGCTCACATGAGCTGGTGTTCACTGGTGAGGGATCAGTTTTAATCTCTGTGTAAATCTGCCATAACACTGTGGTAAGCTGGAAGCTTTAAATGCATGTAATTTGGATGCCAAGGATGATTTTTTTTATTATTTATTTTTTTAAATTTATGTAATTTCTTCACTTTTCTTCCAAGCACAGAGGTGTCTCGGGGTTCCCCCAGCCCTGACTGGCAGGAAAAAAGCCAATTTGGGGGCTTCCTAGCCTATGTCCTGCAGTGAAAGCCCATCTCTCACCACCCTGCTGAAGGTCAGCTCAGCTGTCCTGGCTGTCACCAGGGAGACTCTGCTGCCGCTGAGCCACAGGACTGGCCAGACAGAGAGGCAGAGGGGAGAGCAAGGGAGAAGGGAAATTACATGCTTGGTTTTGCAGACAAAATGAACCTCCCGACAGTGCCAGAGCCTCTCGGAGCAAAAGGTCTCAGTGCCTGGTTTTCCCTCGGCGGGGCTCGACACACAGCTCAGATTAACCCCTGTGCTCTCAGATCCCTGCCTGCTCCAGCAGCTCCGGGTGTCTCCAGCTGTAAATCCCGGGGTTTGCTCTGACTTCAAGGGAAATCTGTTCCAGAGGCAGGCAGAAATTCCCCAGGTGCCACTCTTGAAGGATGGGTGTTTAAAAGCAGCCTACTTCTCTGCCTCCTCTTTTTTCTCTTCTTTCTTTAATGCACTGGTAACATCTTCTGAATTGTACTTAAATTAATTCAAGGCTTTTTCATTTGGGCAATATGCCAGGAAGAAGGAAAAAAATCGAATACACACCTGGATGGTATTAGACAGCCAATAAGAGGTTTTTTAAAATATATTTGGTTTTCAAAAGATGATTCAGTGACAAAGTTGAAAACAGTTTAAATAAAAACCCAGATGCCTGCAGCTTGACATACCCTAGTACTTATTCTTTCTAGGCATCAGAGGTTCTTGATTTTTCACATAGCCAATTTTATTTCCTTTTTGTTTTATGATACACTTACACAACAGGACTGTACCAGTGAAAAGGAAAAAGTAAAGAAAAGGAAACAAATTAATTACTGTGTTTGCCCTTCTAATTACAGTGGGACTTCAATGAGGAACCATGTGACAAACAAATCGAAAATCAAATTAACCAAATAGTGGAACATAGTGGAATTTTAATGTACGATGCAGCTGATTCCAGTTGCATCCTGTCCAGTGGAACTTTTTATTTACTGCAAACACTATGTGAGACAAAGCTCTTCGGTGAGCAGCTTCCCTGGTCCTTCCAAGAGGATGCCCAAGACCCTGGCAGGGCGTGTATCACACACCTCAGGGAACTGAGACAGCAGAGCTCTGGGAATAGTTTGCAAGAGTTTCCATGTGTCCCAAATTGGCTTCTGTGGGATGGAGCTGCCCAGATAGTCACCCGTGTCCACAGGAAACTCCCACTTTACTCACCTCTTCCTACAATTAGGAACTGGATGACCAAGCCCCCTCTGTATCAGTACTGATAAGGTGAGGAAGAACCCCTCCAAGGAAAACTTGCAGAAGGTGGGAAAGTAGACTGGGGAAGTATTGCAAAATGCTCCCCTGATTTCTGCAGTCTCCTCTCAGTCTCCCTGACTGGCCTGTGCCACAGACAGGACACCAGGAAAGCCAAACCTTCATGTGAACAACACAAACATTAAACGTACCTCAAGAGTAGCAGGTTGGGCACCACCTTGGTGTTGAACCTGTTGGTCACCTCACACTTGCATTTTCATCCTGGGACTCTCCATTTGTCTTTTCATAAATGTTACCAACCTCTCTTTTTATACTTTGGAACTTGGTGCCACAGTGACTCAACAAAATGGTCATACAGACAGAAAAGAAAAAAAAAATCTTAAATAAATTAAAGACAACAACAGGGAATACACACAAATAAAAGAGACAGACTTTTCCTGTGCATAGAAAAACCGCCAAGTGAGGAGACAGAAAGGGATGGCAACAAAAGAACAAATATTCTGCACAAATAGAGGGACTTGTGGACAAATTAAATTATACAACTGTGTGAGTGTAATAAGGAAAAAGGGGAGAGAAAATGTGGGTAGAGAAAGCACACATCAGTTGGACTTCTTCAGAAATGTCCACCACAACACAAATCTAAATGGTGCCCAACGTCACCTTTCCAAAAACCAAGCTCCATCCCATGTTACTCAGGCTGATGGCAAAGACCTCAGTGCTTGGTAAAGTAAACAAAGTACACTCAGACCCCAAAACCACCAGAAGCCCAAAAAAAAGGGCAAAATCCAATTTCCTGCATGTCAGATAAGCTGGGGTTTGTGCAGACAGCTTTTCTGGGCATGGTTTTAGCTTATCCACCACACCTGAAGGTGAAGTTTGGATTTTTCTAGAAATAGAGGTGATTGCCAAACTTAGGTCAGCATTTAGGACAGGCAATTAAGAACAGATTTGTTGGGAACAAGAAGGAAAAAGGAGCTTTTCAGCTGAGGGGTGTTTCTTCACAGATGATTTAGACCAGAGTATTCCCAACCTCTCTTTGATTTAGTTACACTAGAGACAGCTGAGTGAAAAATCAAGCTCACAGGAATGGGTTTTTCGTTGCCAAGATCTAAGGGCTGACTCCTTTTCTGTGAGAAACAAATTAGATTTTGGAGGGCTGTAGCACAAATGTCCCTTAACATTTCATTCAGAAAACAAATGTGCTTGTTGAAGTGGTAGGCTTTGTTCTGTGATCCCACCCATCAGATTGCTCAGGATCTCTGTTTTTGAACAAGAAACAAATGTCAGTGACTTCAAATTTGGTCTTGGCTAACATGAAATCTCTGGGAATTTCCCTCTTAGGTGAAGGAACAGTCAGAGTCTAAGTGCAGAAGGAATGAACCTAAGTCCAGCAGTCAAATGATTGAAAGAACCAGGGGAAATTCAGCAAAATACAATTACTCCTCTCTTGAGAAGAATTAGTTGCGCTGTGACCCTGCCAGATGAGTCTTTTAGCAGGCAAGCAGCAGTTCTAGGAAAGCTTTTTTACCTCCAGTTTCAGAGACAACAGAAATTCCCATTTCTGCCCATGGACTTTCACCCCCCTGAGCCATCACCGCTCTCGCCACCATGGAGGACAGCAAAGCCATGGAGCAGGGAGGAGCCAGGGGATCCAGGTATCCTGCCTAAAACATCTCAGAAATGGGAAGGAGTCAAGCACTGATGGCTAGAATGAAAACACTACATGAAAGTTGTAGTGCACAGATGGAGTCTCCTGTAAGAATAACACTTGCAAACTTCAACACATTTGCACCAATAGTCAGGAGATGCTTCCTGGGCTCAAATGACTTTCTGGATAGAAGCAGAACCCCTCTATGCTGCTGATGTAAAAGTATAGGGTGGAAAATGAGTCAAGGTAAAGATGCTTGGAAATTTCTCTGCAGGAGCTGCCTGATCACAACCAACACCTGTCAGTGCAAGCAAACTGGGAGGGACTTTAGACTGAATCCCTGACTTAACACTCCTAAATCTGGGGAAGACAGAATATTTCACACACTTCCCCCTCCCCAGGGGATTTGCTACCACCCACATGTGCTCCATATGCCAGCTATTCTCTCCTGAACTGCTCAGCTGGATTTGCTCCCTGTGTGACGAGCCAATTTGTTTTGATTTAGTCTCAACCCTGGCTGTCAGGGTTGTCAGAGACATGATGGGGGAGGGAGGAAGAGAGTGTACAGGGGCCACTTGCAGGGGGAAGCCAGGAGTGGGGGAGACTTGGCCTGGCAACACCTCACATGAGGCAGTCAGGAGGAGACACTGTGGAGGGGCTTCTCCAACCAGGTTGTGAAAAGGTCTCCATCAATGGGGGACAAAGAAAGGTTGGACTGGGCCAATGGTCCTTGCTGTCGCTGGGGCTCGCTGCTGTTTGTTGGCCCGTTTGCTCCCTCCTTTGCCCCGGCCCCAGCCTGCCTCTGGCTCTCCTGACCTTGCTGGCTCTTGCTGCCCTCGCGCCTGTCCCACCTCCCTGTGTGCCTGACCAACGCCCGGCCACTTCGCCCCCGCGTCCTTGCCAGGGCTGCATCCAGCCCTGCCGCCCCGCCCCAGCCCATCACTGCGACCCTCGCCACGGCTCTGTCCAGGGTCCTGGGCCTCCTGTCCGAGCACCCACTGGCCGCGTGTGCGGTGCCGTCGCCGCGGGAGCCGCGCCCGTGGAACCGCTCAGGCCGCCTGGACACCGACAGCTCTTCCCTGATCAGCTGGTGGGAACACCCTCTTTTCCCCTCTGCCTTCTCTCTCTCCTCTCCTCCATTCCTTTTCCATTCCCTCTCCGTCTCTTGTCTCTCCTAGCCCTCTTGTTTTGGCGACTCCTTTTCCTTCTCATTTCCGTTACAATAAGCAGGTCTCAGACACAGCGCTGGTTTAATTTCATTCCTCGTTTGGCCCAGTGTCATTCCCAGCCATCCGTTTGTAAGAGAACTCTCTGCAGTTCCCCGCGGTGGAACGCCCTGTACGGAAAACTCAGAGCCTGCAATACTCCCACGGAGCTGGACCCTGAAATCCCTTTGTGAAGCTGGACCTGGATTCTCACAAGCTCCTCTAGGTGGGATCAGCAGTTATTTACCAACCACATGAGTCACCTGCTCTTTTGGGAAGCAAGATGGGCTGTCACCCTCTAACAAGCAAAATTCAAAGTCATGAAGTTCTCATGAAGAATTTTCATTTAGGGACTTCGTGATTCAGTGAAATCAAAGCAGGTTCTGAAGATTGATCAAGTTTTTCCATTTCTTATACACAAAAAGTGTCTGGACATTCCTCCATGTTCATCTAGATAACATAATCCTCTTTTGATGGAATTTTTAAAATTTTTCACTACAAATGGATATATTGAGCCTCCTTGCTAGAGCATTTCCTTGTTTCTGGTCCTCATTTTTCTTTTTTTTTTTGTTGTTGTTGTTGGTTTTTTTTGTTTGTTTGTTTTTTGTTTTTTTTTTTTTGTTTTTGCCCTCCAGATCATAATAAAACAATAGAAGTGAAAAGCTTATCAGTGAAGATAAAATGGACAAAATCTGTGTTTGCACAATTAAATAAAAAGAAATTCAATATCAGCATAGGCTGATACTGATGTCACTGACCAATTTAGCTCAGATTGATAAAAAAGATTATTTAAGATTTGTTTTCTCTTGAAGGAGATTTTGAAGGCATGTGAAGATAAAATCACTCATGAATGTCCTCAGAGAGTTTGCTTCCAATTTCAGGTTGTTCTCTCCTCTGAGAGCAGAAGACCCCACTGGACTTCCCGAAAACATCTATAACAAAGTGAGAAATTTGTCAGCACACAGACAAAGCCACATGGGTGGCATTTGTCCCAAGCTGTAGGTGTCTACCATGGAAACAGCTGCTCTGATGTCCTTTGCCTGCCCCTCGATGAATGCTCATTGGGAGCATTTTCAGAGCGTGACCACAGCTCTTGATTTTAGACTTTACACTGCACTTGCCTCCATTTAAACAACTTTTTAGGCTGCCTGGGCTGCCCAGCTCCAGAGTCAGCATTTGCCTTTTTCTGGAAATCCTGATTCTCTGGCCATGAGAGCTGCACAGCTGCCTAACAGTGACAGGACTGCTATTACCCTTTTTTTGACACTTCTGGAACATGAAATATAAAGATGACTATCTTCCAACACAGACACAAAAGAGAATTTCCCAGACAACTGCTAAACCAGCCTGCATCAGGAAGCAGAGTTTTTTTCCTTCTGATTTCCTTGTGCCAAAAAGTTTGACAGCATCATCTCTCCAGAGGATGCAGCTTTGTGGACCACAAAGTCTTCTCCACTGCCTGTTCTCTGACACACAGCATGGAGTGCTGGGAAAAGAAACAGAAAAGTTGTCTCTCATCAGGAACATCTTTTGTCAGAAGGCAAAGTTCAGACAAATTCTTCCAAACTGGGCATTTTTTCTCCCCAGGCTTATGCTGGAGAGAAGCCACACACTCTCCTCATAGCAGCAGCAAACTTCCAGCAGCATAAATATATTAACAAATGCCCTTCTCATATCAGTAATAGATATTAACCAAACAAACATCAATGCACTCTGAGGGAAAGCCACTTTTGTGAGAAAGGGGGTATGAACCCTTACTGTAAAATAGAAGAAACTCTTATGTCTTTCTCCAAACAAACCTTCTCAAATACTTTTTATTTAAACCCAGTTCTCTTGTGAAATATTTTCTTTCTTAGTCTCGGAAAATGCCGCCACATTGAGGGTTGAACTCCAAATATTATTCATTTTTCTAAGTGTACATATTTAGCAACAATTGTCCTTTTGAGTTTCCTGTGCCCAGTGCATCACTGGGAGGTTGACCAATTTTTTTTCTTTTTTTTGCCCCGCACATTGTGTTACATAAAATAATAAGTCTGCCAGGAATACAAGGCAGGACACACCAGTGACTGTGCTAATGAAAGCCTTAGTGGTTCATCACAAACACAGGAGGTGAATAAACCATTGTTATTGCTACAGGAATATTTTCAGTGTGGATCAGAGTTTGCCTGTTTTTTTAAAGCACAGTCCAAGCTGCTGCCTTAAGCTGCAAAGCTCCATGAGAGCAATGCTGATGATTTGGTTGTTTCCAGGGAGGTTTTTTATGTGATTTCCATGAGTTTTGTCACCAGATTTGATCACTGTGTGTGCTCTGTGATCTGTTTGCCCCTGGCTCCACTGCTCAGGCTCACAGCTTGTCTTTGGCACAGTCCGAGGTGCTGATTCAACATCAGAGACTTCTCCAGAATAATGAATTTCTTTTAACTGCCAAGTGTTACAGGGCAATGGATGTTGAACTGATAGGGAAAATAAAAGGGAGACTTCGAGGTGAAACTTGTGACCTATTTCCCAAGCAGAAAAAAGCCTTGAGGTGAACTTAGTCAGGTTCATCACACAGCAGAGCCTGGGAAGTGTCAGCCGGAATTGTCGAATCTGTGAGATCACATTGCAGAAGCAAAGGAATTCAGCATTTGGTACAGGCTGCAGAAATGAGGCAATCAAACAAAGTCACCATAGGCAGAGCACTTGTATCTCTTACAGAAAGCTGTGCCAGAAATTCGCAGTAAATGGATCATCCTTGGAAGCTCCTGAGTCTTCCCTGCATTTCCAGTTACACTTAATCCCCTGACAGCAGCTACTCTGGGCTCTCTCAAAGACCTTCCTCCAGGATGGGGCTCCCTGTACTCCTTTAGATGTTTGATTCCAGTGTTTACATCCAAATTTTCCAAACCTCCCTTGTAATAAAAGCTAAACAATATGGATATTGGGAAAGGTTTATTCCCTTCCTCTCAAAAATTTGGAAGATTTTTGAAGATTTTCCATCTTATTTTTTATAGACTGATCAACTCATTTTCTTACAAATTTTCCTCTTTTGGTTCTCTTCTCTTCTGCTAATGTAGTTCTTTATCTGATGTTTTATGATTATAATACAGTGAATTTTCTCTATAGAGAACCTTTGTACTTCAGACTAGTTTTATAATCCTCAAGGTTCCTCTAATTCCAACCTTGTGCCTCCAGAGTACGGCTGCCCCTTTTAACTCAGTAATGCTTGGGACTTTTACTCCTGCTCACTGCTCCATCACTCCAGGAGTAAACCAGTGGGAAATACCACACCAGAACAAGATCCCAGCAAAGCCTCTACCTCCCCCACATCCTCAGTGTTGATCATGAACGACTGATAATTATCTCTCAGCTGTATTTTTCCAGCTTTCTGCAAATTCATAATCCTGGCTGGTTTCATTCTCCTTTGCTTACAGGAGCAGAAAACTCAAAGCTTGACTAAGACCAAGGGATAACTACCGAAAATCACTTAAAAAAAGAGAAAATCCTTAGAAATAGTAGCATTCACCCCATTTAACTTAAGACACTTCCAGGTCTGTTAGTTTTACTTGTTTCCCTTGCAGGCAGTGGAAAGAAACAGGCACTTTTGGCACGTGACTCTGTTTACAAATCCACTTTGGATGCTCAACATCAGAGACACCATCGACCACATTGACCAGATCTTTACCTCAAAGTAAACTCTAATGCACAAAACTTCCATGCTTGTTTGTGACACAAATTATTAGCAAGACCTGCCCCATTTCTTCAGGAACAAGTGGGGAATGGATTAATTATTCTTTCAGTTACAACTGGGAATGGATTAATTATTCCTTGCAGAAGTAATTCTAAATCAATTATAAATCCACACAAATGATGTGTATATTTATAGGAAGCACCATTTTCCTTCCTTGCAGGAAAGAATCAATGTGCAACACCATGGAGTATAGAAAGTTTGCCAAAAACCAGAGATGCACAACTCAAAAAAAGAAGAAAAAAAAAGTCTATAAATTATACTGGGTCCCAGCTTTCCATAAGAGAAGCAAAGCTGAGATCCAGTAAGCTTCAAAACTTTTGGCCTTTTCAAAATCATCTCTCAGTTTTGTGGCTGTGTGACTCTGTTCTCTGCTCCAGTGTTAAATGTTTATGGATTTGTGCTCTGTAGGGGTGAGGTAGCACCTCCCTGAGTGTGTTCACACTGATGCTGCAGCAGGACATAAAACAGTGATGCTGTCATAAAATGAGCTCTTGCAGAGCTTTCTGTGGTGGTTTAAGACCTGTCTGTGCCATCTCTGCACTGCAGTCCCCATCCCATGGGTAAACTGGGGTCAGGGTCCATGTCCAGGGGAAACTCAAAAGTGCCCACAAGGCAGCAACTTAAAATAAACCTTTTGGCAGGGACAGAAATAGGTTTTGGATGTGCATGTGGTGTGTCTCAGCCAGCTGGGAAGAAACTTTCCTTTAACAGATGGGAAAAGGCAGTCGCAGAGGAGCCCATGATGGCTAATGTGGCATGGAGAGAGTTGGGTCACACCCTCAATTTGTGCATTCATTCCCCTCAGCCACTGAAGGCTGGGATAATTACACCCCCCACCAGGGTTTGCAGAGCTCTCAGTAATTCCAGACTCAGTATTTATATTCTGCTATAGAAATATGTGTGTGTGTGTTTTTATATGACACAGTTTTCCAAGTTTTTTCTTCCAGTGGGGCTGTCAGGATATCCGTGAGTAGTTCAAATGCTTTGTCTGTGCTTATTACTTTTAACAGCACAGACCCATGTAAGGATTGCATTGATCTGTCCAAAAAAATAATAAAAAAAGAAAAAAATTAAAATTCAAAAGAAAAACATTGCCATTTGCCATAAGATTGGTTTAAAAGAAAGAAAAGATTCTGAGAAACAAAGCTGACAAGGTGAAGCCTGAGGACAATCAAGTCAGCCTAGGCATAGGAATTTGAACTCTGAATGCCAGTGAAGAGGAAGAATGGCTTTGATTGGCTGCTTTTGAGAGACTTGCAGGAGTTTGTGAGCTTTAGAGACTCATCCCTGCTCTGCATTGCCACTTTATCCCATGGATGACGTGGTAGGAGCACTTGTGTGTCCTCAGGAAGGGTGGAAAAAGTGGAAGGCAGGATGGCACTCAATGGCAAAGACCTTCTAAACAAGGAAGAAACAGGAAAAACCAGTCAGTTTCCTGGTTTGACTCAAACAGCAGTCATTTCCCTCCCACAGCTCTCACTCCAACAAGATTTCTCCCATATTGTGGGATAGTCTATCCACCAGCTCCAGGGCAAGGGGAAAAGGTCAAAAATCGTGTCAGCAGTCATTTCCCATCCCTGTAAGAGAGGAACAGTTCCCTCACATGACAGCTGGATCACAAAACCATGGAATTAGATGGTGGATGACTTTCTTCAGTTGTAGTGGCCCTGCATCTCTTTTCTGCCTTTGCAGGGCAGCAGAGGAGATGGGAATCTCCTCCCCAGACCCTCAAGCTGGCCTGAAAGTGAGGGGAGAAGCTCCTTAGGCTGACGGCATCCAGCAGAACTCCTCTGGGTGGGCTTCAGCTTCCAAGAGATTTCCAAGGCAAACCTTTAGACTTTTGCCCCCTAAACTGCTCCAATTTGTGGGTGAACGAGACATCTATGATGGAAAAACGTATCATGAGCAGGGATTTTGGAATTTGCACTGGGAAAGATGTGTGTCCTGGAAGGATGTGTCTCTGCTCAGCTGGAGAGCAACAGGGGCTCAAGAGTGTTCCATAAATTAAGTCTGTCCCAGCAATTAATTCACTTTTCCATAATGACTGGCTCACTGGAGGTGGGAGGAAAAGAAGAGTGAGTTTGGATGATTTTCCTTGGTCTGGAAGACAAGACCAATAACAGGATTTGGCAGGTCTGAGCAAGGACGTAGCCTGAACAACATTTACAGCATGAATATAAAGAGCACCCATGGGGGCTTCAGCTGTCCTGGAATTCAGAGCCTTCCAAACTTCTTGAGGCACAGCTGGACTCCTTAAAATCAGGGACAGTTACCACTGCCACAGAGGAGTGACATTTCTCTCAGCAAAGCAGCTGCAGATCTGGATTAGGGTGTAATCCTGTTTCCTTTGATCATCCATCACCATTGATCCAGACCAACTAATAGTTAGGGGTGGAAAGCTAATAATCAAACAAATCATTATTTCAAGGTTTGGCTCAGCTGTTTCAGATGAGAATTATGCTTGGATTATGGTGGATAGAAAAAATGTCAGTTTATCTGAGAGAGGGAAGCTCAAGGGAAATAAAAAAAGGAACAGCTGGACATTGTTCTCTACACATGCAGGAGTTTTGGCTGACATTGTTGCACAAATTGTCTGAGATTTGAACATAAACTGAGCTCAGCTGGGCTTCCTAAATAGCTGCTTTCAAAATCAGGGGCTGGCCCTCTGGGAACACCAATCCACCTTGCAGACTGCAGTCCTTGTAGTGCCACAGAGCTGAAAAACCAACCATGGCTTGGGTCTCCATCACTCTGAAATCACGTGGAGCTCACCAAATTGTTACAATCATTTTGGCTTTCATGGCCAAGGAATTGCAGTGGCTGAAAAGAGCATTCCCCCTCCCCCAGCTGACAGAATTTAAGTGATTTAAGTTATTTCAAATAATAGTTTTACCAAACTTAACTGCCAGGCTTTTTAACACTCTCACTCACTCTGTGCAATGTGAGGAGTCTGAAATGGGACTGATGTGGGGAGTAAATATGCAAATTGAAAAAAATTACACCAATTAAATGCAGGTTTATTTCAGATTTTCCAGTGGATTGGCAGTTTGGAATATTTTGTTTACGTTTGATATCTCGTACTCCTAAAAAGTAGCAATGTCAGGGATGTATTGTGGTCACAGAAAGAAGTAAGGTGGGTGGTTAGAATACTCCAGAATATCTCCTGCCATGCAGATATCCAACACCATGCAAGATTTGGATGGAAACTTCTGGTGCCTCATCCTACCCCAAAATATAGCTGAATTCAAATTCTTCAAGGTGTTAATGTGGCAGTGTTTGTTTTCATTTCCTATTTTAACCTGCTGGAAAGCCACATATAAAGCATGCTACAATGTTTTCCAGCCTTTTCAGAGAGATGGGGATGACAGTTCCAGGTAGAGCCATTCAGGTGGTGGACCAGCAGTTGTTTTCATGGGATGACGTTGCTCCTCAGCCTTTCTTGATGAGAAAATTAAGCCTCTTAGGCTTCAAAGTGAAAGATTTGCTTTCCTGCCCTGGATTGTGTTTGCAGTTCTCCTTTGAACTCTCTCCATTGTTTAGATGACTTTTCTGAAATATACTCCAGAGCTGGACACATCATTTAACAAGTTTTAAATGGAGCAGTTTATAGAGGCAAGGTCACTTCCCATTTTCTACTGAATGTTCTCCACGTACATCCAAGAGTTCCACTGGTTTTTATTTTGCAATAGTTCCCATTGAGAAAATTATCAGTGCCTCATTTGCCACTTGCCAGATAAATTTATCTCCTCCCACACACAGAACTTGCAGTCTTGTCTCCCAGACATTTTAGCCTCAGTTTGACTTTATTAAAACAACTTTGGTTGGACTGTGAGTAATTAATCATTCCTTTCCTATTGATTATTTACTAACTTGTCTTTCTTGTGATACCAGAAAACTGAACTCACAGAGGTATTATATTCTCACGTGATGGTTCCTAATCATTAGACAGCATTGAAGGAATATTAACTTTAGTTTTTCCTCTCTTCAGTGCTTTCCTGAAGCCCACAGAACTTGAAAGATCTCTGGAACACTTGATAGCATAAAATCATTGGCTGACAGGACAAACCACTTCCAAAGAGGTCTCTTCTGCTGACCACACAATGAACTGTTCTTGATGAAGGGTCTTTGATTTTCTCATCAGGAGAACAGACAACTGTGCAGCTGTTGGCTCACTGAAAAACATTCTGTCCAGTCTTTCCAATTTTTGAAATATAATCCTTATTATTTCAGTACAAGACTAACCTGACTTTTTGGATTATCCACTTCACACGGTTCTGGAGGCCTTTTCAGTTCTGTCCAACATCTACTGAGTTTAAACTAAACAATTTCTCAGTTCCCTGTGTCCATGCCTGTAACTTTTTCTGTGGAAGGTTCCTGCAGACTCCTATTTTATTTATTGCTTTGGGTTTTGGAGATGCACTTTGCTTTTTCCAGCTCTGGGGTTCCCAATGTTTGTATGCTCCTGTCTGCCCTTATCTCCTGACCCTTTTGCACTCGGGTGCAATCTGCAGCCACACTGGGAAAATAGAAAGAACTCCACCTCAGCCCTTCACACCCTTTGCAAGGTGGCCAGCAGGTCATGGGCAACTGGATTCTTTGGTTCCTGAAGGATTATCAATGCGAAGAAAAACACTTTTAACTCACACAAAACTTTCCAAAGTTTTCTGTCTGAATCTTTATGCCAAAAGCTACAGTTACAAACAAAAGTTAAATCACCAGCAGTGGTGAATTTTGTGACTTGCTGCACTGTGTCTGCGGGTGAGGGCTGCCTGGGGCCACGGCTCACACTTCTGTCCTTCCACGTGCTCAGCAAACCTCCAAATCTCCCCAGATACTGTCCTCACTCACGCCAAGGACAGGGACCAGAGCTCTTGAGAGGCTGGGGCTCAGGTCTCACAGTGTAGGCTCAGATTTTGGTCTTCTAAAGGCTCACTTGCATTTACTTCCAGAATAATCACTTTGCGTGACTCACTATGACCGTACAATCTGTGAAAGAAGGGGACAACAGCCCCTAATGCAGAGTCCTAAATGATAAAGATATTTTGTAGGAACTTTTGCTTGCACAGGGGTGGGTACTGAATTGTCCAGTGAGCACACACATTGCCAGTAACCAAAAGTCTTGATATCTTTGGCAGGATCACATAAATAATGTTTCTCCTAGAATAACATGTTCTTGAACTGTTCCTCTGGTGTGTTCTCTGCACATATGCTTCCTATTAGTCGCAGACAGGGAAGTCTTGCCCAAGAGCACTTGTATATCCAATTTACAGAGGTGAGAAGGAGAAAACTGAGAGGTTTCTAACACCATCTTAGAGTCTGCTTTGAAAACTTTCTATCTGCCCCATGTTTCTTTACATCTGTGCATGTGTTAAAGGACATGAAGCCTGGGCAGGACCTTAGATGCTCTAGCACCACTTCCCATAATTGTGATCTCTGTGATAATTCTGAAGGTTAGGGGTGAAGCAGAACATTAAACACAATTATCATTGTAATAGGGTTACAAAATAAATAAAATAAAATAAAATAAAATAAAATAAAATAAAAATAAAATAAAATAAAATAAAATAAAATAAAATAAAATAAAATAAAATAAAATAAAATAAAGAATCCCTCTGTGGGCTGAGGTTGAGAGAATTGGGGTTGTTCAGCCTGGAGAAGTGGAGGGATGATATTTTTGTGTCCTGAAGGTACTGAAAGATGAAAATGCACCCTGTCCCAGCACAGCATCCAAGACAGGTGATGCAAACCATTCCCTGGAAGTACCAGCTTCTCCCTAATGAGTTGCTCCTTCATCTTCAGGTGGCTAATGGCATCCTGAGCTTTACATCAAGCTCAGGGCACATTTTTCCAGTGGAAAAGGAAGAGGAAGGAATGTAACTCATCCACAAGGAATCACTTCAGCCTCACCTGAATCCCTCTGGAAGCCCCTTTGACACACACACAGGCTCATGCCAGCACTTTCCACCTTGACAAACACGCAGGACTGACACAATCCCACTCCAAGCTTGGAAACATAATTAATGGTGTGTCAGAATGACTCACAGCATCCCTTACCTCATGTTTCCCCTTCTATCTCTCAACTCTGCCTCATTTTCCAGCTCCTGCCCCTGTGCAGGTGGCACACAGACCTGTCCACTCGGGGCTGTCACCCTGCTCAGTGGGGCTTCTTCTCTTCACCTCCCTTTGAGGAACTAGAGATGAGCTGCAAAATTCCAGTTTCCAAGGTTTCTGTGTTACTGGGAAAGACTTTCATGTCATGAGTCATCCCACCTTATTCCACATAATATTTTATTTAATATCACTTTTCCTGTCCATCCACTGAAGGGCAGATCTCATCTGGGCTCTTATCATCTCTTCTCTTTAATCTCAGATCTTAAGCTACACAACCTTGCCTTGTTATCTTGGTTACCTTGCCTTGGGAACATCCAAATCCAAAATCCCCCATGTTCCCTTAACTGGGAGTTATTGATCTGTTGTCTTCCTCCTCTGATCCCTCATCTCATTCCTTTCCTACCATATGAAAAAGCCCTGCTTGTTTTCACTTTCAGGGACTTTCATTATCTTCTTTTCAATCAGTATTTACAAGCTGATAGAAAACTCTAAGCAGGCCGTGAAAACAAACATCTTCATCTATTTGTTCCATTTTCTCATGGTCTTATTTTGGACTGTTACCCAAGTTATGTTTTATAAACCAAAAAATTTATTTTTTTATATGTCCTAAACAATTTTATTGTTCTACACTCTGCTTGTCCACAGAATGCCAGAGTGGCTGATGCTGGAAGGGACCCCTGGAGGGGATCTGGTCCATCCCTGCTCCACGAGGGATGATGGTTCAAATCTCTGTGACAATAAGAGCAACAAGACAAATCTCAGCATTTTCTTTGGCTGCACATTTCAAGGGTCAGTAAATTCCAGAAGCCCAGGTGATTTGCTTTCTCACAGCCTCACTTCATGTGATGCACCCTCAGATTCCACACGAGATAATATTTGGGGGTAAAACCAAACAGTGCAGTACTGTGATTGAAATATATCTTCATGTTTGTTTGTTTTTTTTCTGAAGTAGTATATTTTCCTGTTATTGGAAGTTCTAGAATCTCTCTTCCAAGGCCAGCTAGGAAATGATAAAATGTTCACATCTTAAACTAAACAATCCATGAATTCTGCCAAACAAAACAAATCTACATGCTGAAAAACTCATTACCTACATGGAAGTGTATGAACTTGTTAGGAACACCATGATTTATAGCTTTGGGGATTTTTTATTAATGATGATTTCTGGTGGCATTCAGCTCAAAAAATCAGAAGTCTCAGTGTTCATATCTACATGTAAACTAAGTGCCTATGATCCTTATATGTTGAGATCTGGGATTTAATTCAGTTACCTTGATATAGGTATCAAGGCACCATATTTTTGTGTCAAGGGGAATTTATTTTATTTGGGATTCCATTTCCCATCTGATAATCAGTTTCTAGTCCACAGATTTGTAGACCCTCTATAATGCCCACCTTTTCCATACAGGTTTACCCCAAATGGCACCAGACCCCACCTTTAGACAGCTCAATCAAGGGGTAAAACTGCTGGAGCTTGGGGAGTTTTGAAGACTGCATTGAGGAAAATGCACACATTTGATCAGTTTAATTATTCTCTAGATTCAACTGATTACATGGCTGGACATGCACAGATTGCAGTGGGAAATGGGACACAATTCCATGTAAACACCTGAATATATAAAAGTCTTAATCTCTCAGGTGAAACCCATCGCATATTTCTAGACAAGCTGGTTCCAATTTCACTGTCTCCAACCCATTATATTTCTTGACAAGTCAGAGTTTCAAGTAACAGCTGGAAAAAAACACATGGAGAAGAAAAATACCAAATATTTTGAGGGTTGTTGGTTGGGGTTTTTTTAAGCAGAAGGTTTGGAGATCTTCCAAGGAAAGTGCAATCAGTATATATTAGGATTTGTTCAACAGCCAAATGCTGTGGACAATTCCAATTATACACGAAACTGAAAGAGCCATATGGAAAGGGCCAGTTTATTTCTCGTTCCAAGAAACTTCTCCAAAATAATATGTGGATGCAAACACTGGAAATGGAAATACATTCAGTTCAAACCATTATCAGTGTCTTTTAATTGCAGTGTTTATGTATCAGTTGTCTTTTAGTTGTAGCATGTCTATATCAATTGTACATCTGCTTATTTTTATACTCCTTTTTATAAGAGTATTTTTATATTTCTCTCTCCAACTTGAATTTCAATCTCTTCATTGTGGAGAGTTATTTACTACCCTTGGAAAACTGGTCCAGGATCTGACAGATCTCACGATTATAAAGCTGCTTATTACATTAAGCTTAAATTACTTTTTTTTTTTTCTTTCACATTGCTTATAAACCTGGTGATGTTCATAGAATCCTAGAATGGTTTGGGTTGGAAGGGACATTAAAGATCATCCAATTCCAACTCCTCTGCATTAATAGCTCCGAGTCCCTTTTTCTCTGTTGCACTCATTTTAAGATTATTCTTAGACCTCTCCACCATTACTGCATTAAGTTATTTATAAAACCTTTTTCTTCATCAATTTTAGCCTTTTCATAGCCTTTGCTGCTTCTCTGGATTCATTCCTGTCTCCATGTAGAAGTTTTACATCTAGAATACTGTAGCTCACAATTTTTTCCAGCCATGGCACGTCAGATTTAACTATTAAGCACTCAAAACCATAATTGTGTGGACTGCCTGCCTGTATTTTAGGATTATGATGTTTCCTGCACACTTAGCAACTTTAATAATTGGACAAACATGATAAGCCTCAGTGCCTAAGCTCTGCCTTGCATCGTCTTTAAATCCAGTTCTCTTCTGCCAGGGGCAGCATCTATTCTGAGGAGAAATGAGGGGTTCCACGTAACCTTTTCCACCATGGATCCACAGTGCCATTTGGCAAAGCAGTATGCCAGCTACTCATGAGAACAAAAACACAGGGAACTCAAAATATCCACTTCCCCCCCCCTCCCCTTCTTACCACAGGTTAAAATTAGGATAAAATAATCGGCTAGATATAAACTTGGTGAACTTACAGTTTCCAGCTGCATTTTTCCTTCACCACCTGAAAATGTGATGTTTAACTGTCCTGGGCCTGGTTCTGAACCTTTTTACCCACATGTGAATAAGCAAGAATCCTGTGGACACTGAGAACTTATAGAATGTGAGGATAATAATTCAGGACCCTTCCATGATATTATTTGCCAGCACAGATTTTCCCAGGACAATAAATGGAAATGTTCCAGGAGAAGAAAACAATGCTGGTGCACTGTGAAGAAATAATGGAGAAAAAGCATTTTTGGTGGTGAAAAGAGCTGGGGCTGTGAGACTGCCCTTCTCATGGTACATTTGTGATGCTGTAACCAATTGTCTAAAAAACAGAATAATGATGAATGGGGCATTACACAGCAACTTATTCCAAGGCCTGGAATTCCAAGGTTGTTTTCCAAAGATTGTCAGCTTCACCCTGCCTGTGGTGTGAAGATTTTGGCCTTGAGCCTTTGATTCAAGCCTAAAATTGCTCTCCAACGATGCTCCTTCCCAGGGCAGTTCTGCCATGACCTGAAATTGTAGATTCATGGTTGGTTTTTCTGCCACTGACCACAACAGGCCCTGGCCTACAGCAAAACCTGTATTCAGAGAGCTTAAATAACATATACAATTTCTTTAGAGCAACAACACACCATGAAAAATATACCATAGGCCTTCCTTGCTATGTGGCAAATCCACATTAGCATAGCAGATCTCTTGTGCAGGGGCACAAGAAAACAGGCTTAACAAGAAAACCTTTGATTTTCAGGGGCCACACAGTTTTTCTTTTTTGAAATTATTACTAATTGACTGGCACAGGCTGAAAAACACTCTAATTTAGCTGCACTTCTTGTGAACTATCTTTAAAATTTAAGTTACGGCAAAATGGTCTCGATAGCAACTTCCATGATAACAATGCAAGGAAATAAAATATGAGATAAGAGACAAAACAGAATCCTAGAAGATGAGAAACAGAAATTAATCAGTGATCCATGGCCTTGTGGATGATACAGAGTGAAAGCAGATTGCTTGCATTGTTTTGAAGGTTTCAAATAAGGAGAAAATAGCTTATTTCAGGCTGGGGTTTAACTGGTATTTGGAAGACTTCCAGTAGTCACAGAGTGATTGAGCCTTGTGCTTTAAAATAAAATACAAATGGCTTGACAAGCCACTGGGAATTTGTGTAGCCAAGGAAAAGAGGTGGGGAGGGGCTGGCAGAGGCACGTTCCTGACTCTCATCTGGATGGGATGTTAGAGTGCACCAGCCCTTGGCTGGTGTCAAGGATTTCTTGGAAAAACAAATCTGGGGGGGCCACAGAGCTCTCAGAGCCTTTCCTGGGTGATCCAAGAGTCCTGGCTCAGTGTCCACTGCTCTGCACACTCTGTTTCTGCAAAAGCATGCAGAAATTCTGTTTGTGTTTTGAGCATGGTAAGCTGCAAAGGTATAAGGCAGATATTCTTTAATGGGTAAGAATTCCAATGCTGTTTTCTAGGATTTATAAATACACTTATTCCATAAAGAGACTTAAAGCCTGAAAAGTCCTTAAAAAGAAAATCACTCAGAGCAATTTAAAACCATTTCTAAAAGAAAGACACGAAGGTAGGATGATGCAGAGATATTGATCTTGGCTGAGTTATCAGTGCCAAGAGACAGATGGCACTCACTGACTCATGGTAATAACCACAGAGATCAGCTTTTAATACACTGATTGTCAACATGCAGAGAAAAACATGATCAATAATCTATCGCTATTTTCTATTCTTTTCAACCAGTGCTGATGGAAAATAAGGATAACTGGGGCTATGCTATACACCAGTAGTAGCGAGTGTTCAGCTGAGCATGACCCCACGTGATGACAGAAAACAAATTTTTAACATTTTGTTTCAAATCTTTCTGCATTCTCCTTTATATTCAGGAGTGATTCTGAGACTACAGAGCCCTGCTAAAATCACGAGCCTGTAAAAGTGTCCACAGCACTTTCAGAGCGTGTGCTGTTCGAGGGTATAGTATGTGAATCACACAACACAGGCTCAGCTTCTCTACAAATTCAGTGGGGAAACTAAGGCCAAAATATCAGTAGAAATGTAGCTGGATGCTTTCCAAAAGTTCAGGTGAGAAACCAGTGAACTCCAGCATGCCAGGCTCTCAGCTCCAGTGCTTCAGCCAAGAAGTTTGGTGGGTTTAAGTCCTTCTCTGGTGTTTCTGAAGAGTAATCAGCCTACCTTTCCCAGAGAAAAATTTGTGGAGACAGCCACACCGTGTTAGAGATGATGGATGGTAGAAACTTTGTGACATGAATGTTTCTCTGCAGGAGACACACCCCAGGACCTGGACCTGTTCTGGTTTCTTGTACAGCACAGGCAGTTTCAGTCACCTGGATGCACAAGGTGTCACAGGAGGATGAGGTGGTGGGATCTGGTGCTGCAGCTCCTCTGTGGACTTCCAGCAGAACTGCTTTCAGTCCTCCTGGGCAGGCATTAGGATGATGACGTGGAATATTCCCCACTCAGCCAAGAAGATCGAGCTGGCATTGGCAGCAAAAGCAATGATGGATGAACATCTTCAGGGCAGACATTTGGTTTGGAGGATTGCTGTCACTCCTGCCCCAAAGGCTCCTTCCTAACTACTCCAGGGAAGAAGCTCTGCCCCACTGCACTGTAATAATCTCTCCTCTTTCCTAGCAGGCTGCTGTGGTTTTCCATTTCCTCTAGCTGGCTTGGCCATGGGGCTTTTGCATTTTTTCTTTTCCTTTTATGTAACATGAATATCAGGTAGTAAAGATCAAGTGGTTTAATGTCTGGCTGATGCATCACCTGGGTTTAATAACTCACAGAGTCAGTGTGGGGCATTAGAGGGAGATGGGCAGAGAGGGGGGTAGGATGGGCATGAGAGATGATTTCCAGATTCTTTCTCTTCCTATTGTGTCCAGAGTTCAAAAGCAACAAATGCCAGACTCTGCAAAACACAGACAAAGTTTCTCTACTTTTCTTTTCTTAAAAGTTTTTCTGCTTTTGACTTTTCCCTCACACTGCACCAATACAGCAGTAGCAGTTTACAAGCAGTGTACTAGCAGTAGTTACTAGTAAACAGTAGAAATATAATCAGGAAGAACTAGAAAAATTCCCATGACGGCAGGAATTGGTTTATGTAGTACAGGAGGTAGGAATAAAGGAATTTGGAGTCTTTTCTGACCATGAAAGCCAGCGAAGTCTAATGCAGCTTGAAATCCCTCAGGCACACCAAACAAAGCACCCGGAGAGGAACAGCTGGATTAAATTTGACTTAAAAGCCACCATAATTGGCACTGGCCAGTAGTCTCCAGTACAGGGATGAGTAGAGTGATTTTCCAATGGCATAAATGGTTCGAGTCCTGACTCCACTATTTCAAATTCATGAGCTGATTGGGGAATTTGCTCTGATCTTGCTGAATGCAATAAATTGGCCCATGAAGGACTAGCCTTACATGTGCATCCCCATAAATTAGACAGATAAACCCACAGTTTTATTGAATACACAGCAGCCTCTGCGTTCGCTGAGAACCACAGCCTGATTTCAAAAGCTTTCCTCTGCTGAAATCTTCCATATCCTGTCCTTAATCTCCTAAACCATCTCAGCCCTGGAGCACAAATATTAGAGAAAAACAGGGAGATATATTTTCATTCCGTGTGCTTCCTCTGCATGGATGTGAATGGCATTCACAATCTCTTCACTGGCCCATGTGGTTTTGCCAGCATCTGCTTCTTGGAAGTGAAGTGCGTTGCATGACCTCTTCCATAATTAAATTCAATTCACTGCTGTTAAAAAGAATCCATATCATATTCTTACTTCAGTAAATGCATAAAGCTCCACAGTTCCCTCTTCCTCTCCTTCCTCTGTTTCTCCCATTACAAAGCTGTTTTCAAACTTCAGTGCAAGCATGGCCAGGAACATTTAATTTCAAGATACATATATATTACTCTCCAGATAATCCCCACTATTCCTGTGCTATGCTTTACCTTATACAATTCTTTTTCACTTCTCCATCTTTCTGCAAAGTTACTACAGAAAAAAAACAACCAAAGCATTTCTTAATCACTGCTTTTAGCCAAGTTTTTATATTTTCTGCTTTGCAGCCAATATGACCAATTTAAAACAGACATAGAACAATGCCTCTATACATGCAAGATTAAAAAACGTTTATAAAGGTGAGCTTTGGCTCAAATTAAATGGTATTTCTGCTAAAGTTCATCCTGTCTCCTAAGATACACTTTCAAACTGTCTAAATTTTCTAGAAGTCTCACAGTTATCAAGGATTCTGGCACTGAACTCAAGCAGCCAGCCTGGTTTCTCAGGCTAATCCAGACTACTTCCACATGGAGCATCCTTTGCTATTGTGTGAAGAGCCTGATAAAGTCCTCGTGCAGTATGAATGGCACTTTATATGAAATAAAATCATGCTTGGCGAATAAAATATAATTCTTGCTTTGGTTAATATTCTTCCCAGGAAGCATTTTCTTCCTTTTTTCCTCCTGCTGCCCACATTCCTGCTCACACTAGGTGGGCACCACATCCAGCCAACCCTTCTTTGCTGGCAGATTCCAAAAGTGTTTCTTTCTCTTGTTTTTTAAGGACCTGAATTAAATTTTTACCTTCGTCTTTTCTGGCCCCTAACTAGGAAAATCAGGTAACCTGCTTCAGACCTAAGCTCGTACTGCTCATTGAGGTGAAGAATTCCATTTATTTCCACGTGTGTAATATGAGCAACTCACAGAGGAGCCCATGGCTCCTTCAGGATTTGGGACCTGCACAGCCCAGGCACACTGGGCAGGATGAAGAGGAAGGTGGAGACCCATTAAGACTCCCCTGGTTCAAATATCCCAGTTTAAATGACATCTAAACCATGGCAGTGCAAACCCTGCTGCTGCAGCTGCTGCCTTCAGACCTCTCTTCTCCTTGGCTTTCAGACACAGAGCCCAACTTTAGATGTGCTCTGGGCATTGTCCTTGGGTGCTGACCAAGACTGTGCAGCACTTTGCTGCTCTCAGAGACTTTCAGCTGCTCACTCGGGCAAGGGTTTTCCACCGAGCAGAGAGAAGCAGGATATTGGAGGCAAGATTAAGTCCCCCCCATTTCCCAGCACTGAATCAAACAAAACCTTCTTCCACCCACACATTGCTGTCTCAGCTTAACAACAAAAACAACCTGCCAATCTCTCCCCACACAGAAACATTTTGAGTTTTCATCAAAAGTAAAGATACCGCAAAATTTCTCAAGCCCACCAGGCATAAATTGCCGTAATTCCTTTCAAATTATCTGCTGTTATTTTTTTTTTAAATCACTGGATGAATCAGATGAGAAGTGAGGGAGCAGGGTATTTCCTGTACCAAAACCATGCCACAAATAAAGACAAGAAAGTTTTGCTCCTCTCTAGAGCAGCACTTGTTGGCCAGAACTGTCAAAGTTTCTGAGCAAAAACTTTAGTCCAGAGAGTCAGGGAGGTAAAAGGAAATAGGAGCCTTTAAATGCTATTGTAGGAATGGGGCAGATTAATTTGGGGAAGGTTGCCACCAAAAAGAAAAAAAAAAAAAAAAAAAAAAAAAAAAAAAAAA
>VZSE01001269.1:1012554-1045447 GCA_013398275.1 Promerops cafer | reverse complement strand
GGAAGGGGGGAAATTAATTTGGGGAAGGTTCCCCCAAAAAAAAAAAAAAAAAAAAAAAAAAAAAAAAATTGAAGAAGAGTCCACTCTAAATAGGGACAAGAAAAGAGACAGGAAAATAACAAAGTGAGGTTCAATCTTGATCAAGCTGAGAAAAAGAAAAGCCAGCAAATTATTTTCACCTACAAGAATGAAGAGAACTAACGATGAATACTTGGAGTCTGATGGAAAAACCATGGCAGAGCAAGAAACTGAATTTAGGTATTCCCAGACCTGAAGCCATGGGGCTGTGCTGACTTCCTAGAAACAAGCTGGAAAATATAATATTAACAAAAGGCTCATGAGAGTGAGTAGTTTATCCAAGCTGTAGGATAGGAGAGGCTCTGGGGTATCATATGATTTAATGACGTGTTAAAAGAACAGAATCAGGAACTTCTTTGAATTATATATATGTATATATATATAGTAATCATATATCACATATATATATTTATATATACACCTCTAGGCACAGAAAATCTAGGACCAATTATCAAGGTGGAGGAGAAACTTTCCCAACAAGAACCTATTGTATAATAACTCCCCTGAGGAAGCCATGAGCACAAAGTTTCTTGAAATATTAAACATGAGGGGTTTTTTTCCAAACCAACAAGTGTGCACTGGACAGAAAACCTGGTGAGGTTGGTGCTGGTGAGGAACTGGAGCATTTAATAGTCACCTCCCATCTCTGGTTTGTGAAGCTCCTTGGGGACTGAAGGAGCCACAGAGATGTTGACAGTGCTTTGCAGTGGTTTGCTGTCAGTCCAAAGGGAGGAAACATCTGGAGAGCTCCTAGAGCAGCTCATGCAATGTCCCAGAGCAGATGTCTCTGATCATCCTGTCACCCTGGAACCGATGGAGCCAAGAGTGGAAGCAGCTAATGCCACGGAACATCTGGTCTGCTCTAAAGACCCATGCCCTGTCATTAACCAGGACATTCTAATTTCCTTATTATTGTGATTCCTCATTAATTTCATGAGGAAAATTCAGAAAAACAAGGAGGAAGATAATCAAAACTGATGAGGCAGGGGAACAAAATTTTTTCTCATTTTCTAAGCTTCTTTCCAGTGCATGCCTATCATATATCACATCTCCAGACCCTCCTATCTCCAGACCAGAGAGCCAAGGGCAGTGTCTCTGCCCAAGAAAACAAACTTGTGTACCCTCTGCACGTGGGTTTTGCCTGTGAATCACCTCCTGGTGTAATTCCAGATATTTTCTGTGCGTGTATTAAAACCATTCCAAGAGTGGGATGGATATGAGATGAAAGACATCTTGATAGAAGAAGCTCTAATTTCATAGGGAATTGCTTCAGGATTTATAGATCTGAGAAAACTGTGCAGATGTGTTTCTGAGCATTAACTTATCACTGAATAGGCACTGTTTCAGCATAATTTATATTTCAGTCTTGGGATTTCCCTGACAACCTCCTCCAAATCATTCCTATCTGTTAATGTCCTGTCAGATTTAATGATTCTGGCTTCTCTGACTGTTTTACCCTAATGTGAAATAAATGCCTTCCTGATGCTTCGCTCTGTGTTGCTGATGATGTGATAGATCAACATTTGTATTTATGTTTGTCTTTTGGCCTTCAGAGGATAATCAAAGCTGGCCACTGAAGGCCATGAAATGGATCCTGTTGGCTTCACTGGAAGTTAGACCAGTCCCCTGACCAGCTGGGAATGCAGAGATGGAGGGGATCAGCCTCAAAGCAGGGGAATAAATCTCAAAGGAAACCACTCCTTGCTAACTAAAGACAGACGAGTTATTTGAGAGACATAATATTTTTGCCAGAGGAAGCAGAAAGAAGGGAAAGTCCTGAGGCTCTTGGGAAATCCCAGGAGCAGTTGCCATTGAGAACACACCAGAGGAAGGAAAGTTTTCCTCACTACTTCTTTCGCTTTAAACAACCCAGTATCCAGGTTTCACAGTGCACACAACCTCCACAGCCAGCCCTGGTGTGCCACCCACAAGGATTTACTCCAGACACAGCATTTCTTTACTCAGCCCTTGCAAGAAATAGTATCTTTCACTCGGGGCTTAAAGTTTGCTTCAGAGAGACTGGGTCCAAGCCAATGCCAGCAGGACAAATGGTCCTCCTTGGGAAGTTGTCATCTTTCCAAAGACTAATCATTTTCTTCAGGTTTTGCCTTTTCTGGGCTGCAAATCCCCATGCTGTGGTCCCTCAGGACTGACTGTTATGGGAAGAGGATCACAGTTATGGGATTTGTCTCCTGGATTGAAAGAGAGGCTTCTCCAGAGGTTCTCATCAAACACATCCCTCTCCTCTGAATAAGTGCATGGATCCTAAGCTGCTGACTTTTGTGTCAGACTTTGGTTTTAAAAATGAGGTGACAGGAACATCTCCCTCCCCACAACGTCTATTCCCTGAATTATGGAGCCTACAGAGGGATGCACCCAGTTCTGGAAACATGATAACTGAAAACTAAAACACTCCAAGGGGCATTTTCCCCATGATAAGACTGGATTCTGACTTATTTTGTGGATTTTTCCGTGCCAGCTTAATGTGACCAAAATATCTTCAGAACAAGTCATTGCAAGAAAACAGGGTGGCCCCGAATAACAAAATATGAGGTGGAGAAGAAACTCCTGTCTCTAACACAGTAAATATTTCAGAAAACATAATTTTTCACTACACTGTTTCCTCCTCTGATTTTTTAATCTCCATTTTTTTCCACAGAATAAGCCAGACCGAAAAAAAAAAAAAGAAAAACCCAACCAACAAAAAACACCATCCCAAAACCCAAAACCTTCTCAAAAGGTCAGAATGATGAATAATATTTCATACTGCAGGTTGCAGAGTCGTTGCATTCCTTTTCAACAACTCCAAAACCACATGAGAAAGTCTGAAAATACCTTTGAAGATAGCAGGGAATGAGTCCACTTACAAAGGGCCTCACGCTCCCACTTAGGCAATATTCAGCCTCTAAAACCTAATGACTGGTAACAGCTTCCATTATTAGCAGCAAATCCTCTATAGGCAAATTATCCCTTAATCTGCCACTACCACTGTCAACATTTAATTAATCGGCCTAAAGGTGTTGCCTCAGTGAGGCAAAGGAATTTTTTACCATTTATTTAGAGTTAAATCATAACCCAGTTGCCATTTTTAGACATTTTAACACTCCCTGACTCTCCAGATGTGCAGCACCACTCTTTTCAGGAGCAGTTGTTGGTTTCTAGACAGAATTTGAAGCCAAATTTCAGGGCTGATTGTTTTCTTGTAGTATAAGTATTGCTTAAATACCAGGCACTTCAGTGGTCCTCAGTCATCATTATTTGTCTTCATTCTGTAAATGAATATTCCTGAATTAATTAATCCCAGGGCACGATGGAGGGATAAACTTCTTGTGTTTCACATGCAGTTTATGCATGTGAGAAATTCCAGGTTTAAAAGCTGTGCTTTCACTTCTTTTCCAGTTCAACCAAACTCCTGGAAGGGGTGTTTGTTTCCAGGAACCAGTTTGGTGTGAAAATTCTTCAACCCAGAATATGAAACGCTCTCATGGTGTGTGCTCATGTGTTGGCCCATGTACTCTAATATAAAGACACCACTGCCTGTGGAGTTAGTGTTTTCTGATAAAAATAGTCAAGTTTTTTGGTGGTATCAGCAGCACTTTCAGCAATCTCAATAACAGAGTGAAGTAATTTAGGCCCATTAGGTCCCAGCTTCTTACAAATCCTTTCTCAAGCCAATTTCTGAATTTGAATCATTTGTTTCAACAACAACAACAACAACCAAAAGTAAAGTTATTATATTCCTGGAATTCTCCAGCACACAGAAACAGTGGAAATCACAACAAAATTCCATTTAAAAAAGTTAAAAAATACTGCACATACATTTGCAAAGTCCTCTCTTTTGGCCAATGCCCACACCCAGCACAACCTGGAGTTCATCCTGCATGCATTTGTTTAAACAACTAAAGAACAATGAAACATTTCTGGACATTCCTGCAATTGCCTTCTATCCATCAGCTCTGGCAGCTGCTTGGCAGCTCTTCCCTTGACCTCCAAAATAAACCCACCCTCTGAAGAAAACACTGCAAACCTCTAGAGCCAGCCTGTTTGCCTGCAAAGTGATTAATTTGGGTTTGAGACCAAAGCCAGTGTGCTGATAACGTGGAGAAAACAGAGGGAGAAAAGCGTTGCACAGCTCGGAACGAACCGTTCCTGCTTTGCAGGATGTCCTTGCCACACTTCAGGTTTTCCAAGGGATGGAAAATGAGCACTCTGGGCAAATTTGAAAGGCTTAAGAGGAGATCTTCCTCATTATCCACCTCCTCATGCCCATGATTGTGGAGACGCCCTTTTTAAACCTACATTGAAGTCCTTCATGTTGCTAAAACTCTGTCAGCTGAAATTCAAGGGCTTTGCTCTCTGAGACACCCCTGAAAATTCCTTCCATTATCCTACTGATAAAACAGGAATATTTCATAGAATAACATATGCTGATAAGAGGTGAGGGCTGAGATGAAGAGGTGCCTTATGAAACCCCGTTAAGAAACACTTGGGTTATCTCAACCAGACGTTATGAAACTCACCACAGGAATTACTGGCTTAGATATGCTGGCCTGGGTTAGGAAGTGTTCAAGCCACATAATTAAAATGATCTCATTTAGCTTTAAAATCCACCTATCCTTGCAGCTATTGACCTTGCTGACTTCTCTGGAATTCATGGGACAATATCAGTTTCTACTATATTTTTCAGAAAATTATTTGCAAAGAAAGGCTTAAATAGCATCAAGAGAAGAAAAGGTTCCCTATTCCTTTAATAATTTTCAAGTCAATATTGAAGTCAGGAGTCATCTGCCTCAGGATTTATAAATTACATGAAAAGTTAGAGTTCTTACCTACCATGTACACTTTTATCTCATGCTCATCCAATTGTTTCCGGACATGCCCAGCTATATCCAAGGAAAACTTAATTAATCTTGACTTAAGTCAAAACAAACAATTTAAAGCATTTTAAAATCCTCTCTGTGGCTCAGGAAAAAAAGCAAACAAGCTTTGTAATGGAAGACATTATTTCATTTCACAGGCTCTTACTAAGTTTTCTTCAATTTGATTGAACATCTGTAGCGATTTTCCAAAAAGAAAGCAACAAGTATTGCTTGTAGCTACAGGGCCCGCGTTCATGTCCCATCTGATTTTTCCTGACAGGCCTCAAGATGCTCCTGGACTTTTTCCTGTTTTATTTCCCTCAATCCTTCCTTCATGTATAGCAAAGAGTCCTGGGGATTCATGATAGAGGGAATGGGGGCATCACCTGCTTGTTCCCTCTAACAAAGAGAGTGTTCCCAGTATCCCAGGTGTGCATGGGGATGGCAGACCTAGGGCCCCCTAAAACACTGAGTTCCTCTTGCCTAAGTGTCCTTTTTGGACGGAGACAAATAGAATTCTTGGTTTAGGCTGGTATCAGGAAAAAGTTCTCCCAGAACATGGCGGGGCACTGAACGGGCTCCCCAGGGAATAGGCACAGCTCCGAGTCTGCCTGGTTTCAGGAAGCATTTGGAAAACACTCTCAGGCCCAGGGTGGGATTTTTGGGGTGCGCAGTGCAAGGCCAGGAGCTGGATTTGTTGATCTTTGTGGGTCTCTTCCAACACAGCATATTTTATATTTCTATGATAATGTGTTTTTTCAACCAGCTCCACATGCACCTGTATTTACTTAACTTCAAAATGAAGTCTGTGCTGGACATTGCTGGATAAGGTGTCATCCTCTCTAACCTGGTTAAATTCTTTACTCTCCCCAGAAAAAAACTCTGAAATTGTTAAAGACAAGTGCTAAATTCATTTCAGGCCATACAGAAGGTGATCTAAGTGGGTGGTTCACAGTTCATTGAACTATCACACATCCACTGCTTAGCCTGGAAATATTTCCAAGATACACAAACCAGAGAGGCAGGATGGAGCAAGGAGGTATCAAAGGGCTCCGAAGAGCTGGTCAGGGCCCAGGAAAGAGAGTGACCTGAGAAAGGTGCTCACATTGAGGTCAACAAGCTCCCACCAGAGACCAGCTGTGAACAGCAACTTCCCATCCCTCCTAGGACTGATGGCAGTGCTGGTGATGCCATTGGGAATGCAAAGGCAGCCCTCAACATCATCTTTTTTCTGTTGTAGATAACAACAGAACCTGTCTGTGTGTTGTCCTGAGCCTCGACATCACAGCGTTCATCCTGTTCAGTTAGTCAGCAGAGGGCCATGACTCAAGAGAGTCCAGAGTACAACAGGAAATCGGGGATATTAAGGAAAAAGCTTTATCTACTGGTCTGTTCCTGAGAGGAAAAGGTTATGGAAACTGAATCCTAAGCAAAATGTGAGAAGAGGGAAAACTTATTTTTTGCTTTTTTTTTGTTTCCAATATTAAAGGAATTCCTCATCACCTTATACAGGGCTGCACAGCTCTGGGCAGCAAAATCAATGGACGTTAAATTTCGGTGCTCAGGAAGGCAAATGTTTCAAAAGCTGAGAAAACTTCCCTTTAAAAATTCCTAAACAGTCTTAACATTTACCATGCACGATATCAAGATCATCAGAATAAGAGCCACAAACAGCTCTTCAACGTAACATCTTTGAGGCAGAAGAAACACTGACATATGACTTGTCCTCCTCCCACCAGGTATGGGAAGGAGAAGCAGAATTCTTTAAGGCAGATGAAATTTTCTTCTGGATAGAAGTCCACCTTCTGTTAGTCATCACAATGGAAATCTGGTGGAATTCAGACACAGACAGTTGAGTTCTGCATTTCTTCATTCTGCCTGAATTTGAGTCCTTTGTTCACATAAATGTAGAACTCATAAAGGTCACTCAAACCCAAGCAAGAGTGACACATTAGTTCATCCTCATCACTGCAAGGGCTCAGCCTATGAAGCCTTTTGGTTTTCTTCTCTATGTTCATTCCCCTGTTTGATTGTTTGCTTGTTTTAGTTCAAGGCAACAATTTGCTGTCCTTTATTTCTTTGTTATTCTTTCACTCAGCCATGGCTTTCTATTTGTTTCTCTTTATCATATTTGATCAATCTTCTGAAATGCTGAATTTGAAAAATTTATTTTTTAATGAAAAATTCTTTAGAAATGAAGGAATTATTAAAAAAAATTAAATCAGGAAACACTTTCCTGGTGGTGTACATATGCATGACTTCTGAGCTCTGATATTTGTTCATTTTTATAAAATCTTTGATTTGAAAACACTATTCATTACTATAGTTCCGACAAGTGAGATAGGTGCTTTCTTTGTGTCTTTGAGGGTATTTGTTTGAAAATGAATTTATGGATGGCTTTAAAATTTATATTTAAAAGATGTCTAAAACAGAAGATGAAAATGTAATAAGAAATTCCCTGGTTCTGTGCCACTGCTCTCTTCTGGATGAAATATCAGACCTACCATTGATTCTGTGTTTTTTTTTTCCCTTCTTAATAAGCGTGTCCATACCATAAAACCACAAAACTCTAACAGATCAATAAAATATCCAGCTTCAGCTGAAGAAAGGCTTTTTGCTTGGTGGGGCAGCAAACACATTTCCACCACGAGCTGTAAACTTCCAGTGTCACAGGAATGGGCACTTGCTCGGGAACAGTCCACCCATTTATCCAGCCTCTCAAAGCCATGTCCTGTTCCCAGCCCGTGTTTGCTGTGAGCAGTGAATGATATCCCTGTGGGGTCAGCGTCTGGTGGGCCAGACCAAAACACCCCTTGGCAGAACAATTCCCCCATGCTGAGGTCTGTGCTGCCCTGCCTGCTCCACCTCCAGAACAAGAGCTGGCTTGGTTGAAGGTACGAGCTGAAAATAGGTGATAAATTCATGCCACGACATCAGATGTGTCTCGTTTACAGCACACAGCAAGACTTTGGAGTTAAATTCCCATTTATTCCTTGAAAACAAGGTTTTATTAATATAAGGAAGCTTTAAGTCATCGCTGTTTCAAGGCAAGCACTGAAGATCTACATAACGGCAGCGTTGGAAAGGTGAGGTTTGGAATTCCTAGAACCTGAAGTATGACCTGCATGTAGAGAAAAGGAAGAGAATGGGAAAGAAGTTCATCATCCACGCTGCCCAGGTACCACTTAAATATCAAATAAAGCCCTTTCCCTCTGTCCTCAAAGCTGCCAGAAGCTGCTATAAACCTTCCACCCAGCAGAGCCCCTGGAACAGGCTGTTAGCATTTGTCATCCTCCCTCCCTTGCAAAACAAAGCCTCCATCCACGTGTTCCACTGCAGAGCAACAAAACAGATAATGGAGATGCCAAGAAAGGTCATTTTGTGTATTTCTTCTCCTTCCCGTTTCACGCAGCTTCTGTGAAAGATCCTGACAGGTGGTTTGAATAAAACATCCCACGTGCTTTCTTTTTTTCATCAAAGGCTGACAAAGGATAACTTGTTTTGCTGCATCCCTCCTGCAATGCCTTCATTTTTGGGTGCAGAAGAGGCATTTTTGGGTGCAACAGTGCTCCCAAGCATTTCCAGGTGGCTGAGCTGAGCAGCAGGTGTGGGCAGACAGATGGATCAGACTGCTCTGATGCACTGCAGACCAACACCACCTTCTCCCCAAGCCAACCAGGGCTACCAGGGATTCATTACAGCTGAGCCTTGGCCAGTGGGTGTCACTAAAATTAAGCTGTAAGGGAAATTAGAGGGGAAAAAAAAAAAGCATGGGGGCAAGACAACCTGAAGTTTAAAAGCATTCCAGACCTCATTTTTGGCCCCAATCCTTGTTTTGAATCCTTCCTTTGGTCAAACAATGGCAATGAGATCAGAGCCAGGCATCCAGTGCCCGCTAATTACTAAGTGGACTGACGCTCGCAGGGAATTGCTGGTAGGATGCCTGGGATGGGAAATGGCTTTACTGAGGTATCCCTGGTGGTGGTGGCATGTTTCTTTATGGGTTTCCTACTGCCCTGTCCCTCCTGCAGTGGGGGGACGCCAGCCAGGTGACTCACTGAGGTTCTGCCCCATGTTTACTGTAAGAAACCTCTCCACAGGGAGTTGCTCGCCGTGCGCAGCCTGATTTTCCCAAGAACACCTCAAAGGGCTAATTTTAAATGAACAAAAGCTTTGGAAGGCAGGGAGAAGGGAAGGGGGAGGAGGGTTTCTTGCGGGAGGAAAGAGATGGCAGAAATAGCCTCCTTCCTTTTTCCTCTCTCTTGTCCAAGATAAGGAAACATCACACGCTAAAGGCAAATTAAAAACAACTTAAAAGGCAGATAAATTTAGTCACAAGTATTTCACTGGGTTGACAGTCAAGATATAGAACAAGTCTTCAGCCAGAAAGTTTTTAGGGAAAATTACCAGTGGTTAAGGCAAAGGGGCAAAAATCAAGGAAATATGGTCAGCATTAAAATTATGGTAGGACAAGGCCATAAATCCCCAGTTCATCCACCCAGAGCAAAGGGAAACTGAGTTGGGATGTTTCAGTATACTTTGATTAGAGTTGTCCTTCTGTAAAAAGGGTGGAATGGCCTATGATGAGCACGAATACGCAATTTTCACGTTAAAGAGTTCATGTTGCTGTTCTATCAGGATTCAGACTCTTTCAGAACTCTAAAAGGGTGAAAAAAGTTACAATTCTAGGAGATAAAAAAGGAAGGTGATGAATGGACATCACAGGCACTGCTGTGGTCTGACGATCCTGCCGTGAAAAGCTGAAGGGACTTTCAGCTCTGAGGCAGGGAAATGCCACCAGAAAATGACACTGGCAGCTGCTCAGCAGTTGAGGTTTTGCCTGGAACCAAACCTGCTGGAGTCACACTCCAGATGCAATACAAGGATTATAATAAAGTCTCCTCCTTTTATGTCTCCTTTCAATTGTCTTTCTGCTACTTTATTGACTGTCTTCTCAGTGGTCTTTGGTTTATATGGAATTTGAGCCGACTTCTAAAGTTTGACGGGCCAGCAAAGATATTCTATTCATCATTGTGGTGAGAATGTATCAACCACAGGTCAGCACTAGCTCGAGGACATCTGTACAATGCTCCGTTGCACTAAGCAAACATGTCTTTAATCTCTCTGTACCATCTGGAAAATAATATTTCTTTTATTTTTCCCTTTTGATTTTGTTTTCTGTTGAGATTGCAAGTATTAACAGGCAAGCCCTTTCTCTGATTACAAAAGGATACACCAACACAAGCAGGACAAACAGTCCAGGACCTGGTTTTGGCCCTGAAGGCAAGCGGTGTGATTCATCTTATGGCCATATGGCTAAACTTTTGTCCATGTGAAAAAAAAAAGAGTGGCCTCACCCACACCTCCTCCTGGGAACAGGCGCTGACCCGTGGTCGTATTTGAACCATCTCTGAGCATTTTCTGGGAAAAAGAAAAATGGCATGGAGTGAAAATGTTTCAGAGAGTAGATCACTATGGAAGATTGCAGGCCCAGCCCTGGTCATCTTCAACAGCATAAACCCAGCTTAAGTGTAGAATGCCCAAGACAAAAAGACACAAGGTTGATTTGGACCAGTATGTATTACTAGAAAAGAAAGAAAAAATAGGATTTTTCCAGTCTTGTTTTTGGTTTGGCTTCTGTTAAATCACTGGTCATAAGCACCTCCCAGAAGGAAAATACCGACTCAAAGGCTGCAGGCAGCCCCTACACAATCCAGCACAGGCCCTGGTGCACTCCCAGCCATTCTTTTATTGGCTTTCCAGCCCTGGAAATATGTGTTTCCACATATTTGACACCAGTGCGTGAGGGGGAAATGCCATTAAAGAGCATGACTCTCTTGACAGAGCAGTGCTGGAGTGCATTGCTTGGCTCGGCTGTGGTGCACTTCGAAACACACAGCAAGGAAAGAATCACCACTCAGACAATCCTTCCCAGGTGCAGCCAGAAGGAACTGCTGGTGCCACAGAGCAGAAAAGATTTCCAAAGCTTGGATTCTAATTTCCTGATCTTTAAAAAGAAATTGCTCATCTGCAGCTAATCATGTTTGCGCCTTTCGCCGTCTCCAAGAGCAACATTTTCCAGGGTGCTTTTAATGAGCTGAACAGCCTCCTAAAGACTCAGGAGAGACAGGGAGACTGTCAGAGACAAATCCCTTTATTTGATTAGGCTTCACAGGATCTTGGTACATTCCTAACCAAAAAGAACACAACAAAGATTGATCCTCCTCCACCCAAATCAGTTGGACTTTTTCTCCGAGGCGGGACCAAACCCAGCACATGTTAATTAGAAATGCGTTTTGATGGAATGTTGTTCTGTGGTGTGAGGCGTGGAACCAGGAAAGCAAAGTGGGTTGCAGGAGAGACGTAGCTGGAGGTGACTTCCAAGGGGAAAAGGACGAGGAGAGGCCAAGGTGGCAGGTTTGACCACGAAAGGCAACAGGGAAAAAGAAGGGGCAACCACGTAACGAACCTCACCTCTCATGGGAGCTTAGCCCCTTCTGTGGGACACGGTGGTGTAACCCCACCTACATTCCCAACTCTGGGCCAATAGATAAAGGCATTTCTTCCTAATGAACTGCTTCATGTGCCTTGGCAGAGAAGCACATAGTTGGGAGCAGTTGGGAAAGCGTTTTGTCAGAGGCGGTCTGGCTGAAGGTTTGCTTGCAGCGCTCTTTGCTGGAGTTCTGTTGGGCTACATCTCTCATTTACAATCTGTTCTGCTTTTTGCTGCCTTGTTTTTCTTTAAATATTATTTCTACTCTATCTAAAAGAGCATTTTTCCCCAAACCCAGATGAAATGCTCAGAATTCTTAATTTGGTTATTTAGTGAATTTAGTGGCAGATTCCTGCAATTACCTGCACGTAACACGGTCTCATAAACACCTTTGACAGAAATCACAAGGCACATTCTGCACTTCTAGGCAGAGTCTGTGGTTTGTCTGTCAATTTATCCCCCACTTCCACACTCTCTCTTTTTCTGGAAGCCAAATATTGCATAAAATTTGAGCACATAATTTGAATCAGCTCAAGATAAATTGAAATGTTGTCAAAGGTTTATTCACAAGTTACAGATTCAGTTCTAGAGAAAAATAGACTTTTCTTTCTGCTCTGTTCTTTTGATGCTAATCTACTTTTGAACAAATGAAAACTCACTTCAGTTTTCATCTGTAGCTTTCCTGACATGTGAAAAATTGACTAATTCCATAAAATAACATTTTCTTGCTTGTTTTCCTTCTTTGGTACAACTGAGATTTGGCCAGGACAGAGCACCAACCTGCCAGGATTATGCGGAAGGCGTAGGATTCGTGGTATTTCAGACCCAGTCAACACAATTAAGCCAGCTTTGTTCTATTTTAAATTCACAGAACACGGCGATCACCTTAGAAGTAACTTCCAGAAAGTTTTGATTTGTTTTGTTTTGTTTTGTCCTTAAACGATGCAAGTTCCAGGCTGATTTCCAGAACATTTTAGTTTCAAACCCGAATAATCAGCTTCTGAGGGATCACCTGAGCTGAACCTGCAGGTCCTTGACAAGAACTACCTGTTGAGAACAGACAGATCTCTGCACACAGTGTTCTGTTTAGCTTCAGGCCTCCCTGTAACATCTCCTGTAACTGCCAAACCATATCTTTTCAGAAGGATCTAGCAAAAATCTTCAACATCTCTGACCAAACCTGTTGGGTAAATAAAAAAGAAAATAATCCATAAAGCTGTTTAATGTTCCAACAGTGCTGGTCTATATGATGCCAAAAAAAAAAATCTTGAAAAAAATCTCAGCTGCCTACATTAAAAAATATGAGCCATTATTCTATTTTTGGTTTTCTATTTGATTGCAAACTGATTCAAACAATACCAGGTTAAATCTATCTCAGTCTTTTCAGAGCTATGATAACCCCAAAGCAAATTGCATCCTCAACTTGCTGACAGGAGTCTTAAGGGTCAGAACTCTAAATTCCATCACTTAAGTTGACTGCCAAGTATTTTGGAAAGAGAAAGAAAAGAATCAAGTAATCTTCATATGCATCATAACAGATGCAAATAATTTTAATAAAGCTGAAGTTTTGCCTGGGACTTTGTGCACCCTGGAGCCTCATTCAAGTTTTATTCTGACATGTAAAATAAAACCTAATGAGGAGTTACCATTGATTTATGGGAAGAGAAAGGGAAATATTATTTTTCTTTCATTTCCAAACTGTTGTAGAGCCAGTAGGGATAAAAATGATCTGTGCTGGGTACTATGGGGCAGTTTAGATTGTGGTTACTGAGTTTTGGTTATGACATAATATCAGCAGAGAGACATGGAAAAGGAAGAATTTTAAGGCATCTTCTGGGCTTGCTGTACCCTTAGTTTCTAGAACATCTTTTTGTGTTTGGCATGAACTTGAATATTATTTACCCACTCCCATCTAAGCTGTTAGAAAAGAAAAATCTGGGACATTGGGATTCAAAATATGGAAGACAAACACTCAGACCCCATTATCTGTCAACAAGCTCTTACTGCTCTTACAGAACCATAGAAGAGTTTGGGTCAGAAGCTCATCTCCTTTCAATCCCCCTGCCATGGGCAGGGACATCTTCCACTACCCCAGGCTGCCCCAAGCCCCATCCAGCCTGGCCTTGGACACTTCCAGGGATCCAGGGGCAGCCACAGCTTCCTTGGGTAATGTATTCCAGGGCCCCACCACCTTCACAGGGAAGAATTTCTTTCTAATATCTCATTTAAATCTGCCCTTGTCCTGTCACTCCAGGCTCATGTTCACAGTCTCTTTCCATCTTTCCTGTAGCTCCCTTCAGGCACTGAAAGGCCACAGTGAGGTCTCCCTGAAATCTTCTCTTTTTCAGGTTGAACAATCCCAATTTTCCCAGCCTTTCCTCCCAGCAGAGCTGCTCCATCCCTTTGACCATCCTGGTGCCTCCTCTGGGCTCTCTCCAGCAGCTCCAGCTCCTCCCTGTGCTGGTCCCAGGGCTGGGGCAGCTCTGCAGGTGGGGTCTCACCTGAGAGGGGCAGAGGGGCAGCATCCCTTCCCTCCATCTGCTGCCCACACTGCCCAGGGTATGATTGGCTCAGCCTAATGATTCAGTCATTAGAGGGGAATGTGAAATCTGCATCATTTTTTGGAAATAAAATGGCTCTGGACATTATTGAAAGCTTAAGGCAGCTATATCATAGCTGAGACATCTCAAATGGATGTTGAAATGGAACTGGGTTCAACCTGGCCTGCTGTTTCTGAGCACAAAGTCAGAAAGCAAGGGAGTTCTGTCATTATAACAGCAGTCCCTATAGCTCTCCTTACCTTGACAGCTCTAAAGTTGTGAAAACCAATTAAAAATGTGATTAAGTTTTCAGAAATATCTTTAAAAAGCAGGAATCCGGGATGTCTTGGAGATTCCAGTATTAAAGTGATCCACGTGCAACGAATTTCTGCCTCCTGGTTCTTACAGAATAAGCCTAAGGAGGTTGATTAAATACAGAGAAATTATTCTTTTGGCTCCTCGGCAAGAGAAGGCTCTGGGATCATCCACTCCACACCGCTTCCCTGAAAGGGAGACGAGGAGGGCATGCACTGAGAAAAGTGCTTCCCAGGGAATGCTGAGGGAGTGATTGGGCACTAATGACCCTCCTGAGCCTCCTGGGGCAGGGAAAGGTCCCGTTCCCCCTGGCCCAGGCTGGCTTTTCAGCCCGTGCGCCTTGGTAGCAGCACTGCTTTTTTCACATCCCCGTTTTCTGTTGAATCAGAGATTTGGTTGTTTTAGTTCCAAGTTTTCTTAGTGGTTTTTTTTTTCCTGCTAACCTTGGTAAACAGTCCTTCAGTTGTCAGGTCCTGACTGATTGTTTTCACCTGGCTAAAGACTGCATTTTTCCTTCTTTGGTAAAAACTTCATGGGTGTAGACATTTATTCCCTGATAGGAAAGCCAAATTAACAGACAAAAAACAAGATCTTTTTGTAGCCAAATGGTTGTACTTTTTTTTTTTTTTTTTTTTTTTTTTTTTTTTACATGAAGTGAACAGAATTTTTCTGTTTAAGTCAAGGCTACATTTTGTCTGGGAATCTGTAATTGCTCACCAAGTTAATTAACCTGAAAAAGACCATATGATTATTTTTGTGAGGAGCCATCCATCACTGACTTAGCACTGAAAGTGCACCATGGCTATAAAACTCCAGCTGAAATAGGCCAGCCCAATAGAATAACACACAGTCAGATGGTTTAAGACTATTATATTTATTTATTTTATGCTTTGGGAGCTACCAAATCAAGAACCTATTCTCAATTATGGATTTTTGTTTGATTCCAGATACCTCAAAGCCGATTTTTAGTGAAATACTCTTCATTTGGAAATCAAATCACATTGATTTCAACAGGAGTGGAGTTTCACTTTTAAATCCTTTTAATGGGATACATTATCTTTCACATTGGGTTTCCTTCAATCCAATGCTGAAAGTTTTCTCCTCAAAGAACTGATGGGTGGAGATCAGTCAGACTCGTTAGCTGGGAATTGGGAATGTGTAGGCCTGTAAGGGCCTGCTATGAATTACTCTAAACATCTGATGCCAGTTGGGACAGAAGGCCCTTAAGACACGATACTGAAGGATACTGAAAAGTATTAAAGGCAAGACAGAAGTTCCCTGATTATTTCTGAGAAAATCCCAAAATGTTTTGGGTTGGAAGAGATCTTAAAGACCATCCAGTTCCAACCCCCTGCCATGGGCAGAGACACCTTCCACTATCCCAGGTTGCTCCAAGCCCTGTCCAACCTGGTCTTGAATTGTTTCATTTCTAATTTTACAGCATCCACTCAGAATCACAGGAGAATTTTGCTTTTTATTTTGCAATGGGATCCTGCATGTTAGAGTGCAAAGGTGCCAGTTTTGTTATCAAACTCCATGCTGTTAAGAAACAGGAACTGAAAAATTAAATTCAGTTTATAAAGATTTCCCTGAATATCCTTAAGCATATTAGGAAAGAAGTAAATAAAAGACAACTGGATGAGGGCACTTTATTTGAAGTTATTTGAAGTTTTGAAGTTATTTTCTTTCTTCTCCCAATTTCCCTTCCCCTCATTGCAATCACGTATTGCTGTCGTTATTATATTCTTTATTTCATTTTCAAATTATAGAAGGGCAGGCAGGACATTTTATGTGGTCACTTTTAATTTAATAATAAGTTGGTGTCATTTACAACATGGGTGCTTTCAGAAGGATGCCCAGGCTAAGCTGGGGCTGCCAAATGCTGCTAATTTTGGATAAAGCAGCAGTTTTACACTCCAGCTCTGGAGGGTGTTGGAGCATTCACCCTTCTCACTCCTAATTTACACAAAGGGCAACTGCACCGTGGCAGAGTGTATTTGTTATAGCAGCAAACATCTTGGCACAGGCTGGCACTGGCACCAAAAGCAGAGAAATGTCACCAGAGGCCGTTTCCTACACACGGCACTGGGATTGCTCAAAAATCCCTGATGGGAAAGAGCCTGCTGAGCCCTGAGATCACAAAGTGCTCCTCGAGCATAAATGACACCAATCCTGGTGCTGGGAGAAGTAAAGACTCTGCAAGCTCAGAAAGAGCACGGAGAAAATGCCTCTGCAGTCACAATTCACCTTGTGTGCTCTAGGCAACTCTAAAAGCTGGGTCAGGACGGGCCATCCGTTCATCTGGCCCTGAAAGTTGTGTCAGGTGACGAGCTCCGACAAAACTTTCAAGGGTAAAATTAAAATGGACAGGTTTTACCTCAAGAGGAAAGCAGCACTTCACAGAATTCTGATACTCAGGTATCAATCTGTGTCAGGGGGGCTCAGACCAGGGCAGCTCTTCAAACACATCCTCACAGCCCAAGAGAACTTTGTGTTTGTCAGAGGGGAAGGAAAAGTAAAGCTCTTCCCCTTGTTTTGCCCCATTTTTGGTATAAAATGGGAAGCAGACCCGTGCTGCAGTAAACAAAATGCAACTTTGCTTCAGCTGGAAGGGACATTTGTTTTTGAACATAAAAGTGATTACAGGAAACAGGTAAGATATGATTTTGACTTAAACCCAGATAAAATCTTCTGGCTAATCATCACTTTCCTGATCTGAATAGTTTGTTTCTCCAGTTCTCTGTTTTCACACTTAAAATTTGTGTATGATTTGCAGACTTTAATAGCACAACAGGCACAATTAGCCATAGGTTGTCCCAGGAAACCCTGATTGAGACATGTTAATGAGCTTGTTAATTAAAAACAAAAGTCCTTTATTTTTTAAAATCCTTAGCAATAGACTGAAAAGCACAAACCACAGATGAAAATAAAGGTCATGCACTGGTGAAGAGCAGGTAAGCACATCTAAGCATGAAATATTTCTGAAGATAAAGAACAGAAGAAGAGAGTGTATCTGCATTTTCTGTAAGGCTCTGGCAGTGGCTTGCCTTTGGATTTTGATCACAGGTTAAGTTATCCATCATATAAATTCCCTTTGCTTGTATCTGTCTAGATGCTGGATATTTTTTGATAACGAGAATATTTTTATATTCGTTACCATTAAAGCTCACATCAAAGCAGAAGCTGGTGATAGAGTTTCACTGGGGTGCCATGGGGCTAAAAATCAGTAATAAAACTCTGGTTCAGACACCTGGCATTTAATCTTGGATTTGTGATTAGTATTGGATGTGAGGCACAACACACTGGTTTGGCATTTCATAACTGTTCACCTTTATAATGGAAAAGATGAGAGAAAATATTAAATTAGAAACCCACTGGCAGCAGAACCACACATAATCCCAGAGCAGCTGGGTTGGAAGGGACCTTAAAGCCCACCCAGTTCCACCCTCTGCCATGGCAGGGACACCTCCCACTAGACCAGGGTGCTCCAAGCCCCTTCCAGCCTGGCCTTGGACACTTCCAGATCTGTAGAAACATGGGAGAACAAAATAATCTGGATTGTTTGGCAAGCAAAAAGAGGTGATCTCACAGAAGAGGGAATTTGAAGCTCCCCCAGACCAAGAGTGGTGGTGATGTGACTTTGATATCTGTCTGCAGTGGAATGAAGGAGCAAAGGAGATTTCCCTGAGTTGCTGAAGTCAGCACACAATGTCCTTTCAGGAACATTTGTTGATGGAGCAACGGATTCCCAGCCCAGAGATTCAGAGCACAGGGAGTCCTCAGGGCGTTCCAGCTGTCCATTAGTGCTGTTAAAACCTTACAAAAGTATTAGCATGAAATTTATTTCCTTTTTAAATAACAGCTTGAGACAGGTGCCCAAAAGCTTGGTCTCTCCCCTGGGGACTCACGCCAAGTCTGAAAGCCAATCACCACAAGCACCAAGGTTCAGTGAGGATCAGAGGGATGATGATGGGGGACTATGGGTCAGGATGATGGATGTCAGAGGCATTTGGATCTGAGATCCCAGTGGATGTGAGGTTGCCACAGTTCCACATCCCTCAGTCCTGCTTGCTGTGAGGTCCAATGTGCACACACCCCACAACCTCCCCAGAAGCTGCTTGAGACCTTCAGACCCTCCAGTAGCCAACTTGCCATCCTCTGGCCCCTCCAGTATCTGTCCCAGGGCCGTGGTCTCTGCCAGGCCTGGCTCTCAGACCTTCTCTCCAGCTGGGCTGAAGTTCTCCCAACAAACCGGGCATGTCCCTGTGTGCAGGAGTGCAGTTCCTCAGGAGCACTCACAGCCTGCCCTCTCCAGCTCCTGGACCCACAGGCACACCAGCCCTGTGAGCCCCTTCTCCAGCTGCTGGCCCTAAGACCCCACACAAACCTGTGGGGACGCCTTGCCCAGGAAAATTCCTGGAAATGGAGTTTAATAAGGAGACAGGGCAGACTGAGCTGAGCAAGAGCAGAGCGTGGCCAGCCCAGGTTTTTTTGCACGTTCTACAGTTTTTATCCCCTTATCTCTCTGTTTTCCCACACTTGCTCCTCCCCAAGCCACATTGATTGGTCCTTCTCTAATTACCTTATAATAACTTTCACACACTCTCACAGCTCCTGTAAAATCATTCCACGGTGAGTTTTATGTAATCTTCAAACGCTCCTCCCTTCCATCCCTGTTCCTGTGAGGGCACAGGAACCCCACAGCTCTCAGGATCCCCTCGGGGAGCATTTCTTTGGCCAAGACAAGCCATCTCAGTGGGTCTCAGCTGCTCACCAGCCCCAGGAGTGACTGAGACAGAGAACTTCATTGGCATCAATCACATTATTGGGTTTCCTCCACCTAATTGTAGTTCCTCAGCTCCTTGATGAGCCTTTGGGTTTATGGTGATTAGCTGTTAGTCACCAATGCTAATGGCTTAGGGAAACATTCTGCCTGGTTTATTGCTCTTTCTGGCCAGCCCTTCCATGGCACCAAGCATGACTTGCACAACTGCTAAGCCAAAAATAATTTCCCAAGGCCTGGGGAGCCCTGTCTGGCGAACACCTTGTTGTGCTCTCTTCCTTTCAGCCACCCTGTATCAATCACCAGCTTCTCCTGACCCACATCTGTGAAGATTTGAGATCCTATAAACCTCTTCCTGATAAACAGCTTCTGTTCCATTTGTTGGTGTGTGCCTTTCCCTGCAGCTCCCTCCCTCCAATTAAGTAATGAGTTTTACTTCTGAGTTTCCTTCTCATTCACTCTGAGCTAAAGACGTGTGATGCTGACAACTGTGCCCCGTTCACATCCCTACTCAAAGCTCCTTTTCCTGGGAAGACTCACCAAATCAGCTGGTGAAATGTTTTCTCCACCCCACTGTGAGATAAGAGGGCAGGAATGAGGAGATTGGTGAAAACCAGAAGCAACTGCTTGATCAGAGAAATATTCTAGATCTTTCAGACTGGTTTTAAAGCAAAGAAATCGATTTTGAAGCAGGGTCCACATGAAATATTTTTGCTTTTCCATAGCCAAGGGTGTCTCTTCCTTCCAGACTCACCCCAGCAGCCACAGAACCTGCACTTGGAGCAAAGCAAAGAAAAAGCTCCACCTGCCTGAGCTGCATATCAGACAATTTAGCAGCACCCCAACACACAGCCTTGAAAACCCCAATGAGGACAGATGGTTCCATTTTCCCTTTACTTCACCAGCCACTCCAGGACACATTTTTTCCGTACTCTTTGATGCTTTACTGGAGCAGGGACTCTGCTCTGAAGGTGTGGCCATGGCACAACTCAGAGGATTTACGCAGCCTCAAGACCTGGCCCTGCCTTTTACCTTGGCCTTTCCAGCACGCTGGTTTAATTTAGCCCAAGGCCAAGAATTAAAATATTAAAAAACACCCCAAAAAACAACAAAAAAACCCCAACAATTCATGCCTGGTTACATTTGTGCTTGTGACCTACGCCTGTCCGAACAGGAGTTGGACAGGACAAAGCACAATGCACTTCCTTGTTTTTATTGCTCTCATTCACTTCATGTCATGCCAAAGAAGGTTGATTTAGGAAGTTCTAGTAATTAACTGCTGATGTTTTTGACTGCTGCTCCCAAGGGACTCACAATGACTTGTAATTGTTGTTCTGTAGGAAATGCTTTCTGGAACGATTGTAGATAACATATATTCTCTCTACGGCTTTACTTTTACTTGATTATTTTTTTAAGCCAGGAACATGATTTTTTTCTCCTTTAAGCAAAAGTCACCTGTTCCCTGCATCCTGGAAAAGTCATAAATCACCTTTCTCCTCGCAGACCATGCTGACATTTTGCTGTCCACAAAATGAAGAAGCTTCTTATTTCAGTTACACATTAAACATAGAATATGTGAAGTGGAAAAAAAACAAGGAGAGAGTAAAAATTAATGCTGTTTTTGTACTTCAAGTTACAAAGTGCCTTTCTTTGCTCTTAGCAGCTGAAAAAACTTGAAAGGAGGAGCCACAGGGGCAATGTGGATTTAGAGACCACCAGTGGTTACAAGAATTTAAACCCAGGCCGGTGCTATTAGAGGAGGCTCTAACAGAATCATAGAATGGTTTGGGTTGGAGGGGAAATTAAAGATTATTCAGTTCCAACCCCCTGCCACGGGCAGGGACACCTTCCACCGTCCCAGGGTGCTCCAAGCCCTGTCCAACCTGGCCTTGGACAATTCCAGGGATCCAGGGGCAGCCACAGCTGCTCTGGGCACCCTGTGCCAGGGCCTCTCCTCCCTCACAGGGAAGAATTTCTTCCTAATATCTAGTTGAAACCTGCCCTCTTTCAGGGTGAAGCCATTCTCCCTTGTCCTGTCACTCTACACCTTTGTAAATTGTCTCTCTCCATCTTTCTTGCAGGCTCTCTTCAGGTACTGGAAGGCTGCAATTAAGTCACTCATTCTCCAGGCTGAATTATCCCAATTCTTTTAGCCTTTCCTCATAGGTCTCAATGTAGCCTCTCACTCCTCACGATATTTCCCCATGTTTTCATTCACTGTTCTGTTAAAAATTAATTTGTGGGTGCCTTAGCACTACTGCTTTATTGAATACTTATATAGATTCTACTCAAAATTAAAATAAATATAATAATTATAGTTCTAATTCCTCTTTCTGTGGCCCTTGCTACGCATTCACACAGACATGTGGTGTGATTTTTGGGGTGTCCTGTTCAGGGCCAGGAGTTGGACTTGAGCCTTGTGGGTCCCTTCCAGCTCAGGATATTCTGTGATTTTATGCATTTCTCAAAGTACACACAGCATGCACCTATTAAACACCTATTTTCTCTCTCAGGTGACTCAAGAGCTGTGTATCCAGAGCTATATTTCATACTGAAAAAGAAAAAAAAAAAATTTAAAAGCCCAATTTTCAGATTTTCACTTACTACACTCATCTGCTACTGCCCGAAAACCAACCCCGGCAAACCCAGAGCCGATTCTAACGCGCGTGCTGCGTTTGCCAGGTCTGCAGACTGGAATAGCAATTTGAGAAAGGCTGGATTGTCTCACAGGACTGNTCTCAGGTGACTCAAGAGCTGTGTATCCAGAGCTATATTTCATACCGAAAAAGAAAAAAAAAAATTTAAAAGCCCAATTTTCAGATTTTCACTTACTACACTCATCTGCTACTGCCCGAAAACCAACCCCGGCAAACCCAGAGCCGATTCTAACGCGCGTGCTGCGTTTGCCAGGTCTGCAGACTGGAATAGCAATTTGAGAAAGGCTGGATTGTCTCACAGGACTGACCTGAGCAAGAGAGACTCAGGAAGGATATGGTGATAGGAATTCAGCCCTGAGAAGGATGTCAGTCGTAATAAAACCGTTCTGCATTGAAGTGCTCGTAAAAGAGCGGCTTTCTTCACACGCCATGGCGGAGCGCTCATTACTCATTTGTCACCCTGTCTGGCAGTGACATTTACCAGCTGCAATTTGCCATTGTGATATTTTTCCCCTTTTGCTTCCATTGACCAAATGTAAACAACTGATGACAGCAGATCAGAGATCTCATCAACAGCGTGTTGCAGCCACTTCAAAACAGGAATACGGCCGTGTATCACTGACAATAAAACATAGAGACACGGACCAAGAAGGATTTTCTCAGCCAAGATGTCAGAGCATGAAAGGGAATGATCTTCCTTCAGAGAGAGAAAAATGTGGAGCCCACTGAAAACGGTGTTTAGCTGATTTCAACAGAAGTGGGTCAGATTGGAAGGGACCACAGTGGGTCACCTGGTCCAACCTCCTGCTCCAGCAGGGTCATGCCAGAGCTCATGGCACAGGATTGTGTCCAGACAGTTCTGGAATATCTCCAGATCTACACGTGGAATGAGCTTGGCCCTCAGTATTCTTCTCCTGACTTTAATGGTCAATAAGGCAAATGAAGCACAGGCCTACAACTGCGTCACAAATTAAAAATAATCTGAGTAACACAGAAGTCAGTGATTGGTGATGTCCTGTACCTCAGAGTAAAACAATTTGTATAATCTTCCACGTTCAATGTTTAAGGTGGATTTTTGTTTCTTACTTGAGATACTAAAATTAATTTACCATTGCACCCCCCACCCACCACCCCATGACAAAGCTTTTATAATGTTTAGGATTTAATACCTACCAAAACTCCACTAATGTGACCCATGACATGTTCATAGCTCATCCACAACCGAGTGGCTGCTCCGTACCTGTGACCTTCAGTTTGGATTTTCACATCTCCTGGGAAACAGCCTTGCAGAAACCCATCCATCCTCAGGGGATCTGCCCCCACAGACCTGCACAGGTGGAGACCCTGGCCTGCTCCCTTCCCTCAGCCACAGGGGACATTTTTCCACTCCCCCTGCAGCAATGATTCAGAACTCAGGGTCTGGAGACCTTGGCTCCCATCCACACCACTCACCAAAGCAAGTACAGCTCAGCAAAAGGTATGTTTGTGGAATGTAACTTTTAACCTCCTATCCTTTGTGTATTTTACAGAGAGGAGCTGAACACTTTTATTCTTTTTTTGGTTACACATTCTTCGCCGGTGTTCTGTCAATTAATAAATATTTGCTGAATTCCAGTGCACGGAGTATTTTCACAAATGCCCAGAATATTTCATAGATTAATTCAGAAGGCCTTGCCAAATGATAAGATGATGATAAGGAAGTCAGCAGAACACCCACACAAGGCAGAGTTATCTTGGGTGTTTTATCAGGATTTAGGGTTGTGACACAGCCCCAGTGCTGGTATACAAGAAATCTGTACTTACAAATTCTCACGTCCAGGACACCTTCCAGGTCCCACCTCTGATATGGCTCCTGTGTGCCCACATGAGTAACCAGATTTATCAGCAACTCCTTTTCCAAAAGCTGGCAAATTCCTGCTACTCAGCCCCATGCTTTGTCCCACAGAGATGATTCTCTGTCTCACAGGTGGAAGCTGGGAAGTGGAAGCCAGAGGTGGGGATGGTGCAGGAGGAATCTCTGAGCCATCATCTCATTCACTTGTTCTGTCAAGCTCCATAACCACAACTTCCTTCTTTTCAGGCTTTATCATTCACACACAGTGGGATTCATTTCAATCAGTCATCCTGGACTCCTCTAATAATCAGTATAACCTGTGGAGATCCAGAGAGCAGGAGGCAGGAAAGAGAAAAATGCAATTCCTTCTGTAGCACCTAAACCAGACCAGGTGGCCGAAGTCCACCAGTGCCTGTTTCCCACCAGTGGCTTTCAAGATGTTCCTGGGTCACTGGTTTAGATGGAGATATCCACCCTGTAAACACCTGTGAGGAAAAACTATGATGATGATGATGATGATGATGATGATGATGATGATGATGATGATGATGATGACATTTCCAGGGATGGGGCAGCCACAGGGCTGGGTATGCTGTGCCAGGGCCTCACCATACTCACAGGGAAGAATTTATTTCCAATATTCCATCTAACCCTGCCCTCTGGCAGTGGGGAGCCCTCCCCTGTGTCCTGTCATTCCCTGCCCTTATCCAAAGTCCCTCTCCAGCTCCCTTTAGGCACTGGAAGGGGCTCTGAGGTCTCCCCTTCTCTAAGCCTTCTCTTCTCCAGGCTGAACAACCCCAAATCTTTCAGCTTTTCCTCAAAGGAGAAGTGTTTTATTCCTCTCACCACCCTCATGGACCTGCCCTGGACTCGCTCCAGCTCAGCTGGAATTCAGCTCCAGAGCCATATTAGAGTCACCCTGCAGATTTATCACCTCTGAGCATCTCTGCACGACACCACCTCAGCTCAGGCTGTCCACAGCCAACTCACTGTGCTCTGTTTTTCATAGATTGCCCTTGAAAATCGAGGCACCCAGATCCAGGAGCTGCTGCAAGACATTTTAATCAGTGTTGAGCAAGGATGTGGAATGCATGGGATGTGCACAGTGCCGTGGAAAACACTGAAACACCACCTGAAAATCACTGTGAGGCCAAGAGGCAGAGATCACTGCTTTAATTCGAGGGTCTGGAAGAGTCTGTCTCATTATTTATATCAAATCCCTACCAAAAAAAAAAAAAAAAAAAAAAAAAAAAAAAAAAAAAAAAAAAAGGAAAAATTTTAATTTAAATAAGAAGATATTTGAGGGATCTAGAGAGACATGATAATATTATGTAGACTTCCAGTTTGTGCATGAACAAAGCTGTTGGCACTCTTCTATGCATTTTAAAATGTATTGCAACTTTTCTACTAGAAATTATACAAGCAACTGAATTTGAATGTTACTCAGCAAGTGCAAGATCTGAACCATGACCTCTGAGAGAAGTTTGAAGTTAACTGTATGGATATTTGGGTTGTGCCTTAAAGCACAACTTCCTAAAGGATCAACAGCGGGAGTTATCCATAAATCCTTCAGAAATAAAAAAAGAAATTTAAGAAAAAAAGCTCACAGCAGATGAAACTAAAAATGTTGAAGTACTCATAATTATTTATCTCAGAAAAAAACCCCAACTTTTTTCTTGTAAAATCTGTGCTTGATTCCTTGCTATATAGCCAGCAACTATTAGTGAGGGATGTCACAAAATCTGGTTGTTTTCCACAGTACCAACAATCCTTCTCCACCCTGTTTGAAATGACAAATAAAATATCTGATTAAGCCCTTTTTCCTTTTCTAGTTTTATAAACAAGGCTGCTAAGGAGGAACTGCTTCCTTATTTCAGAGCTGGTGGTGAATTTATTATTTTATGGCCAATGAAAACAAATCAATGAAGAGTGTGAGTGTATCCAAAGCATCCTTAATGGAGTGACTTTTCCTTAGGAGGTGCAGGAGATGGGATCACAGAGAGATGCAAGAGCAACCATTTTCATTCCATAAAAAACTCTGTTTCCAGCACAGTATTCTTGATGAAAAATAAAATAAAACTATGCACATTAAGGCTTTGATGCTTGATTCTTAATTTTGACATTTCTGAAAACACAAACTGAAGAGGCAAATTATCACAGGACAAACTTTGGTGAGGGTGAAGTTTTATCCTCTAAAACATAACTACCCCATGTACTGACTGTGAAATTCAGGGCAGTTCCCTTCATAGCAAACTTACCCAGGGACAGGAAAATAAAGCAGAGTTACCAAAAGAATTGAAACCCATAGTTTTTACTACATTTTGTTATTGCAATCCTACCCCAAATCATGTAGGCCTTCTGAAAAACTATTTTACTGCTTCAAAAGATTGGTGCAAGTATTTTCAGGAAAAAACAGTGGTTTGATATCTCTGGTTTTTAATGCAGCTCCCAACCAGCACCAGAAAAAATCCTGCCTTCTGCCAGTACTTCACTTCCAGCAACTGAATCCTCAGGGCCCCTAAATCACTTATCCCTGATGGAAATGGTGGCATCATTCTTCCAAGCTCTTCAGCTTTCCTTGATTACTGAAGTGACCATTTCCTGCCATTTCAAATTAGCCTGTTAGATACATGGCAAACATAAACAAACAGAAATCTGCCCCAGGAAAGTGAAAACTTCAAAGCAAGAGATTCAAGTTGTCATTTTTAGTTCCCCGGGGAACCAAGCCCACAGTGACTGCAGGGATTCATTCATGGGATCAGTGATCATATCTCAAACTTTTCCCAGATTTAACCAGAATAAGGACAGGCATGTAAAAAAACAAACAACAGAAGGTGTATAAAACTGTGGATTTTTTACCCACAACCACCATTTTTCACTCTTGCCATTATTTTTCCACTGATCTGATGAGGCCCATGAAATATTCACAGCTCAATCTCCCAGATTAATTTCCACTAGCAAATCAATTATTAAAAAATGAGGAGGAAATCTGGGCTTTTGCATGACCACTGCTTTAAATGTTCTATTTGTATGAGACACTCTGTACCAGACAAAGCTAAATAAACATTTTGTAAAAGGGTGGTAGGTATGACACCCTGCCAAAATAGTAACTCTGCTTCCATATTCATCTCCATACACAATAGGCCTTGTTTGTTATCAGTTAAGGGGTCAATTTTCAGCACAGGGTGCAATTTTTAATTCCACAGAAGAAAAGAGGTTGAAATGAAGACACCATGCAGACCTAAGTGCCAACATCACTGGTGTCTTCAAAAACTCAATTATCAAATGGTCACTGCTTTGTTCAGTTCAGGAAGTCACATTATTGGGGAAATGCAAAAAAAAAAAAAAAAAAATAGAGAAACAATGAAGAGGAAAATATAATTTAAAAGTATTGGATGCATGTTGTGCACAGGATGTGTTTCTGCACAGATGTGTGCAAAGGTTTTTGCACTGCCACGAAACGTTTTGCATTGCCTCGTGTGATTGACCCGAAAAGCCCTGTAATGTCTTTAGGGAAATCATTTCTGCTGCTTTACACTGAATAAAAACATGCAAGTCTCGATGCAGGCAGCGACCAGGTAATGCTCTGGCATCACTTTTTGAGAGTATTTAGATCTAAATTGATGTCCTGGTTGCAGATTCCTTCCAAGGAGCCATTCCTTTTTGCCTGGTAAGGACACTGAGCCCTGCTGGAGGATCCTGCTGCTTTCGGGTTCCAGGAGCAAGGCTGGAGGAAGGAGCTCAGCACTGCCCAGGGGGTGCCTTGGGGAGGTGGTTCAGGTTCTTTTTTTCCTCCTTTGTGCGTGGGTGAATCTGGAGTTAATTCACTGTCAGGTGGGCAGCGGACTTTGCAAACAAATATACAAGGACACAGTGACAGATAATGGGTAAGAAAAATCTGTTTTGACAAAAAATATTCTCCATAATTAGTGACGAAGGAGCCTCGAAGTTCTTTGGAGTCTGTTTTAGAAAGAGGGACAGAGTTCAGGGTCTCTCCTCATCTTTGTTACCATCCACAAGAACCCATAAACCACAATTTCCAACCAGTCTATCCTCTTGCTCACACCCTAAAAATCTTTGCATCTTCACGGGTGTGATCCACTGGAGACAATCCTCTTGGGCTCCCCTTACAGGAACAACTCTTCTCGTCCCAGAACAAAGCTACACCACACCCTGGTATCTCTGGTCAGAGAACAGATCCCCTGGACACGTCTGCCCTGCAGACACCCAGATTTCAGTCAGAGCACATCTGCCTGTCCCAAAGCAGCTCCCTCCTGCCCCAGACGAGCCCTTGTCTGTGCTGCTCTGCTGCCAGGGAGGGGGAGGTTATCTCCAACCTGACACACTTCAAAGCTTGGAAATAAATGGGGTGGGTTTACTGGACTGGAAAAACCAGAAAGGAATTTTTTCGGTTCCAAAAATCCTCCAATATTTGTCATCTCCACAGTATTTTCTGCCCAAATGCAGCCCTCCAAAATTTTGTATTACGGGTGCCCTGTGAGGCAGGTGGGAAAATCAAAATGTATTTGTTTCATGAAACTAAGTGTGGACTATAGAATATAGAAATTTCAAAGAGGGGGAAAAAGGTTTTACATCTGGGATCTTTGGCTGTTTGGGCCTTCCCAGAAACACTGAAGATCAAGCTGAGGTATCTTAAAGACATTATTGAATCCACCTGCAGCTGACAGCACAAACACACCCCTAAATACACAGGGATGGCAGAGCCAGCAGCCAGGAATCAGCATGGATCTGATGCTGATGATGTCTCAGAGGCTGAATCTCTTTGGGAGATCTGGATCTCACAAAGTTCTAAGTTTATCTATCTGATCTAAAGCAAACAGATTTTATTACACCGAAATAAATAAAATTAAAATAACTGCAACCCTCAGATGCTTTACTGCATATAATGGCTTTAAACTGAAAGAGAGCAGGATTAGATGGGATATTAGGAAGAAATTGTTCCCTGTGAGGGAGGAGAGGCCCTGGCACAGGGTGCCCAGAGCAGCTGTGGCTGCCCCTGGATCCCTGGCAGTGTCCAAGGCCAGGCTGGACAGGGCTTGGAGCAGCCTGGGACAGTGGAAGGTGTCCCTGCCCATGGCAGGGGGTGGAACTGGATGAGCTTTAATTTCCCTTCCAACCCAAACCATTCTGGGATTCTCTGACAGTTTGATGTGAATGGGAAGCAAAGGGGGAGGCAGATCTTCACCCAAAGAACATCTAAACCTTTCTGGTACTCCTTTATAACTTATATGCAGGTTGGTTTTCAAATCTCACTCCAGTGCTAATTCCCTGAGATCTGCATTGGCACAGTCAGTTTGCACCCTACACCCAGAACAACGATGAATTTTTGCTGGAAATTGATTTTGCTCCCATTTTTCAGGACTCGGAGGAGTTCCCACACTGACTAGGAAGAAGGGGCTACAATAAACATCAGAAAGTAAAAGTCCTTTATTGAACTCTCATGAAATACTCACTCTCAAGAGAGAGGGATACCTCTAGGAACACCATTTATCTGCCTTTTTCCCCAAGGCATTTTTTCCAACCTTCTGTACAGTAACTTGCTCCAAGTCTGGTAAAGTGTTGCTGAAACAGAATTAATCAGAGTACAAACTCTGGCTTCAGTGCTTCAGTAGCCATCTCCACAGTACCTCATTCCAGCACATGCATTTTATTTAATCATGGAAACTGGCATCCATCACAGAGAGGCACCATTTGAATTTCAAAGCTAACAACTCTTCTTTTTTCTTGTAGTTATGAAGAAGCAAATCACAGACCTAATCTGTCACTTGGGTGTGAATAAACCCTCGTGTAGAAATAAGGGCATAAATGGAAAGGTACTGATACAGCTGCCTCTTAGCAGAAAGAAAAATGAGCTATATCAGCACGAGGCACTGTTACACAGCAGCTGCACCCAGTCCCAGGAACGAACTAATGGGATTATTTTGGTAACACACAAATCCCTACTGCACATTTATGACACAACAAGAACTTGGTACAGGCCAGGCTTCCCCCAAAAAGCCCAGATGGTCACCAACCTATTTAGGCTTGCTAATTCCAGGTAATTAGGTGAATGTGTGTTCCTTGGATGGTGTTTTATAGTGGCACTGGAGCTTTTTCAAGGAAGAACAAGGCAGGACAGGGAAGGCTGTAAAGAGACAGAAATCTGGGTTCAGCATCTCCCATCAGATGCTTCCAAACAATTGCAGGATACAGAGTGGATCCAGAAGGAGACCTCAAGGGGACTCTGACGACTTCACTGCTTCATCTGCAACCTTGATTTTGGTGGTGGGAACCCAGCCTGCCCTCAGGAGCTTTATGCTGAAGGCAGTGACAAGGAATTTACGTCAGTGTTGTTTATATTAAAAGCAAAATATCTGAAGCACGAGGTGACTGAGGTGAAACTCTGCCAGCCTGTAAACTCTGTCATTCTTCCTCCTCTCCAACTGCCCTATTTCCTGTATTGGTGGGAATAGGAATGTGCTCATTCAGTCATTTCCTTTTGGTCTTCCCAAATACAGTGCAGGTCACATCAGTCACAGGATGGGTTCCGTGCCATTCCAGTCGATGACAGCTCCTTGCCACCTAGAAATGAAATCATTTACATCCATCACTTCATCACTGGAAAGGCAAACCCACAGCCCTGAACCACCCAAGGAGCCTCAGAGAGATTGGGGTGGACTTGTTTGGGGCAACTAATCACAGGCCAAAGGGAATGGAGCAGAAGTGAGGGAACTGTACCCCCTGAATTTAGGTGCCAAGGTTGGAGGTCTCTGTCCTGACCCTTCCTCCAGCCTCTCTGGGCAACAGAGGGTCCTCAGCAGCAGCTGATTCACAACAGAGACCTTCATGTTGGACAGAACAACTAGGGAATGCCCAAGATGGGTACAAGAATTAACCCTAAATAACCAAAATACCCACTCTCAGCTGCCCCTAGGCAATTTGCACCCTCCTGTTTAGCTCTGATTAGGACCTCTCTGACTCTGAGATCCTGTGCCTGGATCACTTCACTGAGCACCTTTCCTTGCTCCTGACCTTGGCTCCTCCAAGCATTCCATGGCTCACTTTGATGGTGATGTTTTGCTTTTCCTGTGCTGAGGTTCTGCTTTTCTCTGCCCTTATTCCTCCTTCAGCATGAAGATGTACACAGAGAACAGCATTTCCAGGTGAGTCTGGAACCCTCCCTGCTTTCCATCCCTGGCTCTGCACTGGCTGCCACAGCTCAGCTGCCCCCCTCAGGAACGTGACAATGCAAAGGAGGCATCAGTCCTGAATCTGCCACAAAATGTCTTCAAACAGAAGACAGAGATCTGCCCCAAACCCTGGTGCAAGCAGGATGATGCTCTCCAGTCAGCTCCCTGCACTGAGTCAACTCACCCCTCATGGCACAAATTCACCCCTGGCTGTGGCTTTTCTCATCTGCAAGGTCATGGTCCACATTTTCTGGGAACTCAACTGCTGCATTTCCAGTGCTGAGTGCTCAGATCTGTTTTGAAAATCTGTCTCAGAGCAGTAAGACGTTGGTGAGGGGGTGGAGGGAACAGTGAGCTGCCAGTGCCACATTCTTTCTGTCACCGAGGACAGGATGTGTCAGCAAGGGTATGGCAGCTCAGTCCCTGTGCTGAGCAAGTCAATTAAGTGTAAAACAAAACCAAAAGCTGAATTCTTGCAGTCTTCAGGGCAATGTCTCAAAGGAAGTGACCATCTGAGGGCTGTTGTGAAATTTTTCCTTCTGTTTTTCACTTTGCTGAGAGAATTAAAATTTAAAAAAAAATGCAGAGATTGTCTTGATCCCAGGAATACTCAGCAGGAAATACACAGCAGAGATGCCCCACGTCTTAAATTAAAACCAGAATTTGTTTCATCTGGAGTTATTCAACCTAAGTCTGGCATTTGCCAGAGGTGAGAGCTGTCCCTGTCAGTTCAGAATGTCACCCTTAAACAAGCAAATGGAAAAAAACAACTGCCACCTTCTGTCCCCACTGGATTTGTCAGCTCATGCCATCAAATCATCCCTTATCTTTGAGGACAATCATCCCAAGGTGCAACTTTCTATCCCACCAGGGAGATTAAAGCTTTGAGAGGGATCCACAGAGGCCAAAAGTCACCAAATGAGCCTGCACTGTGCCCTGTGGAATTGCTCACATTGCTGACACCACTTCTGCTGTGGGTGAAGTTGTTGTGAATCACTGTGCAGTGAGGAACTGGCCTTTTTTAAAACAGACTTTCCATAAAGAGCTTCAACAGAACATAATTTTTGAAGCAGGACTGCAGGTTACTTTCAGAACAAGCCTCATCCCCTGGGTTTATTTTCAAACCAATTTTTAAACCAAAAAGCAGCCTTTGGCTGTTTGCTTCTATGAGACAGGTCCAAAACCTTTTTCCCCTCTTGCACCTGCACAAGAAAAGGTGTCAAAGAGTGAGGAATCTCACTCACAGATGCTGAAAAAGTCTTTTATTTACAAACAGATGCAAAACCTCCTGGACTATGCAGGTGATCACTTCCCCAAACTATCCTGCCACGGTGTAATTGAAACGTGAGGCATTTTCTAGCTGCTGATTCAATTATAATTTATCAGATTAGCAAAAGGAAAACTACATTTGACCCACCTGCCTCAAGCAGAAGCTCACCCAAGGGTCATGCAGTTAACGGGAACTGAAGGGGAACAGGTCAGGCCCTGAACAATGCTCAGTCTGGAACAGCACTCAGTGAGCATCTCCTGTGCTGATCATTTGGTATTGTTTTGGAGCACATCACTAGTTCAGGGTGAAATGCCCAGGCTGTGCTCTTCTCTCATCCACCAAATTCCCTCTGGGTGTTTCACTTCACAGCCCACAGGTGAACTCATGGGTCCCACAGCCCCAGTACCACAGGGGGTTAACAAAAACTCCTGCTCAGTTCAGGTTAGAATAGCAGACCAGAGCTTGGTTCCCTCAGGCAGAGGTTACAGATGTTATTTCCTCCCGTGCAGAGGATCAGGACTGTGATATAAGAGTGTTCCTCAGGGAAGAACAGGCTAAGATGTCTGCACGGCATCTCCAAAGCAAGCCAGGGATGCACATTCCAGACATCCCTGGCCAGAATCTGACTGCTGCCACAGATGTCTGGGGCTGGGAGCCACAAGAAAAGCACTTTCACTTGTCCTTTCTTTGGGGGCCTGCAGGTTACACTGATACCTGGTGGTGACTGGTCATGCCAGAGCCAGCTGAAGGGTTCCCTGCTCCAAACTCAGAACTGAACTCTTCATACAGCAGGGACTGAACACATCAGTCCTCCTCCTGCAGAAGCCAAACAACCCTTCTCTTCTGATAATAATAATAATAATAATAATAATAA
>VZSE01001269.1:970023-1012508 GCA_013398275.1 Promerops cafer | reverse complement strand
ATTATCATTATCATTATTATTATTATCATTATTATTAAAAACTAAATGCAAAACCAGCCTATTACCAGTGCAGTTTTCCCTTTAGGAGAGGGTAAGGGAACAAAGAGCAGGCAGATGTGAGGCACAGAGCTCAGAGTGTTAGAGGAGGCTCAGGTGTTGGGGTAAGCAATGGGCTTGTCATGGGTTAAACCAGAATTGAGGCATGGGAATGGAAGCAAAACTCTCAATTAACAATAAAACAAATTAATGATAGGTAATCATCTCAGGTCTGATTGTCCAGACTGTGGAATTTTCCACTCTGCCTGAGAAATTACCCTGCATTTTTTGAAGAGAGAAGTCTGATCCTCAGAAGCTTCATCATGAATTCCTCATCAAAATAAGAAACAGCTCTTTGCTTTATAAAAAATTAGTTTAGAGGAATTTTCCACAGTTGTATGATAAAAAACATTCATTTTTTAATCCCCTAAATTGCTAAAATTTTGGTTATTTGTTGGTTCTTACTTTTCCTTATATGCTGTTCCGTGGTTGGAAGAAAAAGTTCTTAAAACAAAAAGGAAAAATTGAACATGAAAAACCTTTTGCAGCAAGGCCACGCTTAAATAAATACCCTCAAAGCAAAGGGAGAGCACTGAAAACAAGGAGCCAGCCTGCCCAGGGTAAATCAGACAGTGCTGAGAGTGCTACAAACAAAATAAATTGACACTGGAATTTGCTGGTAATTTACCTCTCCAGCAGATTAAAGCAGGGAACTTAAAATAAACAAACAGCAGCACTACCAACACTCTATAACTCTGACACAAGGCCAGAAATGGAAGATATTCTAAAACTTTAAGTAGTTGCATGCATTATTCTCCCCATGGGGCTTTCTGAGGTTAGACATTATTGATTTTAATTTGCAGTCATGCTGCTGTGTCTCTGGAAATGAAGAATCAATGGAACCTGTATGTGCAGGAAGGCTGGACTGATGTCACTGCTGTCACCTTGCAGGATGCCTCTTCTACCTTCCAGTGATTTTCTGATCAACACACTGGCAGCCACTGTCCTTATTTATTTATTTTCTGCTGTTTTTCTTTTTTTTTTTTTTAGAGCAAATTGTAGCAAGGGCAGGAGGGAAACTGCAAGAGAAACCTGAAGCTGCCTGGCTTGCTGATTGAACAAATGTTGTGGTCCCTGACAATGAGGCTTTCACTTCTTGCTCCAGAGATATTCAGATAGCAACTTCCAAAGCCATGCTGGAATTGATATAAAGCTGAATTTTCTGCCCAGTTAAATTTCTCCATTTTGCTTCCTTCATGTCTCACTAAGCTGAAAATGTTCCCATTAACTTCAGTATGGTTTGGATGAATTGCTTGTATAGGCCTCAAAATGGCCATGAAAATCCCAACATGACAGGAATTAGCCTTGTGTGTAAGGAGAGAATATGAGCTAAGGCCTGTCAGGAATGACTGCACCAATCCTGGTGTTTTGTGGTCCTGACAAACTCTGTGCTGACCACAGACAGGTGGAGAAAAGTGAGACTGTTCAATGGGGCTCCATGCACTGAAAATAACACCAGGTCCCCCCTTTTGTTCTTCAGAAAAGACTGATGAAAATGGAATAAATTGTCTCCTTTTCTCATTACACCTCTGCAATCAAGCACTTTTGGGAATTAAATTTAGGTCTATTGCAACCAATCTGTGCTCTCAGACTGAATTTGGCTCAGTCAGTTCTTGGTGATGTAAGTGAAGGCTCCTCTAAGAGTGAACACCTTGGACAGTTCAATGTTAATTACAAAAGCACACAACTAAATGTGTAAAACATATTATCACAGCCTGGCCCATTCAGATCCTTTCTGATTTTTAAGCATTAATTTTTCAGCTTTACTTGCTGAAATGTTTATTTTTTTTGACACTCCAGCCTCACATATATTACTTGTATCAACAGCTGAATGTATCTGTATGAAAAACTGTAATTTCACTTACTTTGTCCTAATACAGTGCTCAAGTGGAGGAGTAAGATCACTTTCTTTATTTTCAGGGCACACCTGAGTTGTATCTGCAGAGACAAAACAGAGATTGTTAGTGGCTGGGAATGTTCTCTTCACACAGAACCCCAGAAAAGACCTCTCAGGTGCTTTGGGTCCAACCACTGCCACATCCACCACTGACCACCGTGCCTGAGCCGGGTCAGATTGCTCAGAGAGAGATGGTTTCAAGGAAATCCACAGATCAGAAAATGAAATCATGATCTGCAGGGCTGTCATGAGGCCTTTATTTTGCAATTGATGTTGTAATTACTCAGTAACTTTTGTCACTCAAACGCTACGGGCAGTGGTGGTGCTACACTCGAGCAGGAAACCCCAAGTCCAGTTTGAAGAGGGTTAGGACCATTCCACCCTGGAAAAGAAGCTTGTCCCTTCACTGCTCAGCAAGCAGTGCACAGACAGGAGAAGGTGATGCTGTGGGATCCCAGGGGGCCCCCAGGCTGAGCATTCCTTCGGGATGCAGAGGCCGCTGCAGCGCCCCGCGGAAAACAGAGCGCTCGCCGTCTCGGACACGGCGTCTGTCAGCAGTGAAAGCAGAGCTGGACTTCCCAGGGACAAAACATCCTGCCACCAGCTTGGATGTCAGTCTGCTCAGCTGTTTCCTGTTTTGGAGTCAAACATTTAAACTGCAGCAGACCAGGGGTTTCTTTTTCTTTCTTCTTTTCTGTCTCCCGGCCAAGGGGCTGGCTGCGAGCGGCGCGCGATGCCGAGGCAGGGTGCAGGATTTGGGTCTGCTTCAGTGACACTGATGGAGACAGGATGGGAGGGGACTGTCCTGGCCTTTCACAGCTGCCAGGCTCAGATCTACCTCTCATGTCACAGAAAGGACCTGGCTCTCCCTCGTGGGCTGATCTGATGGCTACAAACACATGCAGAAAACTCTGGATGACTGCAAGGGCTGGAGTGGAGGGAAATGGACAATATTTAAAAGTACATAAAGTACTGGTGTTTTTTTTCCTAGATCCTCAGGAAATTAGAGGCACACAGGAATCTTTTAAGTTCAAAAGAGCCTTTTTTATCATAATTTTGAAGAGTTTGTAACACAGAATTTTAGAATAATAAAAGTTGAAACCTCTAAGACCATCAAGTCTAACCGTAAATCCAGCACCACCACCATGTTCACTATTAAACCACGTCCCCAAGTGCCACAACTACAGGTTTTTTTACCACTTTGCTGGTCAACCTGTTTCAGTGCTTCACAACCCATTCTGTGAAGAAATTTTTCTCTAAACCTCTCTTGGTGCAACCTAAGCCACTGTCCTGACCATAGCCCTGGTAGCAGGACAGGCACATGGTGTGGCTGCCTTTCCCACTCATGGCCAGCTTTGATGAATTTTGTCATTTTTAGACTTGAATTCTCCCAATCAAAAGGTCTGAATGGAGTGTTTCCATATGGAGAAACAGGAACAAAAGTATCATAAAGGTGTATCTAAGAGTAAAAGAAAAAGAATATGGATATTCTGCCCTTAATTAGTGAGAAACTGAGTGCCAGCACTGTTACAACTCTTCTCTGCCTATCCAAAATTTCTACCCCAATGGAAAGATTTATTATTATTTTCCTCTCTTTATGATGGTATGTTGATGTCATTAACCTGCTTCTATTAAGGAACTTTATGTTTCTTGTCTACATTTTGGCAATTGGTTAAGCATGAGAAGCAGAGCAAATTCTCAATATAAAGTAGCAATTGCTGTTACTCCCAAAATACAGTTCCACTCTTCTGTCTTTTTTACCTTTCTTGCCCAGCACAATTTCTTCAATATTTCCTGAAATGTGACCTTGATGGTAATTTTACCTAATTACAATCTAAGATTCCCATTTCAAGGAATTCAACTTCTTGCTCAAACAAGTAAAGAAAACAGCTTTGCTACCCAGCAGCAGGGAGATGTGGCTGGGGCAGCACTCAGCTCCTCATGCTGCACCTCCAGGTGACACTGCCTAAACACCACCTCTCGTTGGGATTTCCACAAGGGAAATACCAGCAATATTTAACATTCTGATATTTCCATCTGCTGGGTTTAGATGTTTGGCCAGTGTTACCTTTTTGGATGTAAAATAATTCGTTTTCTCCAGACCCAGCAAGGGATTACTGCTCAGCCAGAACCAGGCCAGTGTTTTTGTGGAATGATGAAAGTATTTGCATTTTTACTGCCTTTTGCAGAGTTTCACAGATAACAAAGGATTTACTGGAACACGTCCCTGGAAGGGGCTGTGGCCACCAAAGAGATATCTACAACTCCATGCATATTTTGGCTTTGAGGAGAAACACAAAGGAATGCCCTGACAGGCTGGACAGCAAAGGAAAAAATTTATACGTGCTCTGGGGAATTTCTCATCCAGGGATCTTAGAGGGCTTGGCAGCTCTTGATTTTGGAAACATTCCTGGTGATGGAAAGACACATCAGGATACCTGTTTTGGACCAGATGTTACGTGATACAACACAACATAAAAAATGTGTCTCTAGTCCTTTGCTGAGCTGTATCATCCACGTCACTTTTATCTGGGATGTGGGAAACAACTGGCAACCACAGAGCTGTGAAAACTGATCATTTCTGGAGCTAATATATCATGTGAGCCCTCAAACAGAATGACAGGGATTTTCTTTAAAATAAGAGAATAACAGGCAGAAAGATGATTGAACTCACTGCCAAATCTCGTGAGGTGCTCAAACCCCCAGCACTCCCAGCATAGAAACAACTTTGCCACATGGACTCAAGCAGAACCTACAACACCCATGCTGTGCAAAAACCTGGATGCAAATCAGGAATAGAGACAACTTATTTCTAAAGAGCAGACTACAGTAGAGTGGCTCCTTAAGACTGAGAAGGAATTTGGTTATCAAAGAATCACAGACAAGATTGTATAAATGTACCAAAGGAAAGAAAACAAAAGGTGAGTAGGATATTATTAGCAAACAGGGATTTAGTGGTGGAGAATGTATTGAAGGAGGTGCTTTCTAAGGATCAGAATACTCATCCAAATGCCTTCCAGTTGAAGAAGTATTTACTGTAAAAGCAGCTGTGTAATTTGGCATGGTTTCCTGAAAGAAGGAGTGTAACAAGTTGGAAGATCTTTTGCAGGCTTGTGCTTCCAGGCAGGTAAGAGACTAAACTTTTTTAGCAGATCACTGGCATCTTCTTGCCTTGGAGGCAAGGATTTCATGTTTCCTCACCCTGTCTGCTCATTTTCCTACAGGCATTTAGGGTGAGGAGCTGGAGACCTGCACTTTCTGCCTGTAGAAACGATGTGAGATGATGTGAAGGAGAATGGGAGTAGTGAAACACATTTTATAGCCCTGGGAGTAGGAATAAGCCAGATATCACCACCTGTTCCTCGGGAATCAGTGCCACTGGAGGATTTGCCAGTGTGTATAAAGCAACCCATGCTCACTGTTCACCCTTTCAAGAGCTTATCCTCAGAACTTCCCTGCAAAATATAATTAATCACCAAAATTAGTTATGGAAATTAGGCAACCGCACACAGATTAACGTTCACTGCCTGCAACCATCAGTGTTGGCATTATTGGGTCCTCCTTTCTGCCCCCCCAGAGGTGAAATGCAGAGTTGGGGAGCTGCTCATACCCACTGTCAACCGTATCTCTTCGTCCTGGTTGGCCAAGCCATCGTAGTAATAGAGATCAAACCTCCTTCCTGTTTTCCAGTCGCTGAGCAAATCCTTTTCCAAGCAAAAAAGCACACTGAAGTGGCTTTCACTGCACACCAGCCAAATTGGGTACTTGGGGGTCTTCAAGTAACAACCGACCTAGAAGAAAAACACAAAATCGCAGACCACCACTGGGGATGGGGGGAGAAACAATTCGTGGTGGGAAACATAAAATTTGTAAGATCATTCATTTATTCTAGTCTACAAACACGAATGAAAGCTCATTAGAGACTGTTGATGAAGCAGACCAGCACAGCTCTGGTAAATCATGGAGCATATAAAGCAAATATTAGGCCTTGAGTTATGGCAGGCAATGAAATGCAGCCATAGTGCCCTTACAGCTAGATCAGATCCCAGATGAGCTGGCCCAAAGGAAGCAGGTCCTCTGCACCAGCTGCAAAAGCACAGGAATACAACATGGGATCAATGGGAGGCTGTGCTGCCATCCAGCAATGACTGGAAACCAGGTAAGAGACTCACAGGACCTCAAGTGCCCCGAGACATCCCTGCCTGGGCAACTCAACTGAGCCCAAAATCTTTTGTTGAGTAGAGAAAGTAATATATTCCCTTCACTTTATCATCTTCTAGTTCACAGTCCAAACATGTCTTTTCAGCTACAGAAGAAAGCAATAACAGAAGCATTTGTTTTGCTTCGTTGTTCTTAAAAATGAAATATGCTCATGTGAAAGTAAAACTTTAACGAGAGCCTTTTTTAAGCCTTTGTCCTTCTTTTGAAAGTATGTTTATAAATAATCTGAATATTCTCTAAGAAAGTGCATAAAAACTTTCATATTCATTCATAGATGTTTTAAACTAGAATACTCAAGAGATTTTATCTATAAGGGATGGAGGAAGGGGATACCAGCAGCACTGCAGCTGGTTTTGTACCTTTGAGAAATTGCTTAGGGAAAAGAAAATCTGAAATTAAACATTTTGCTTTCAGTGAAATAATTTTGCTTTCAGTGAACAGAGGAAATTTAACAGAAAAATTCTTATACATGATTTCTAGGTACAGATTTGTGGATGCAGCTCCTACAGGGCAGCCCTCAGCTCTTCACCCCGGGCACAGGGGCAAATGGCAAAAGCCAACATTAATTCTGTTGTAATCAAAACTCTAACCAGCACCCTAAGTGATAAGAAGTTTGTGTTTTCATCTGGATGGAGATTTAAATTTATATCTGAAGTGTTTCGAGTGCAAATTCAGCTGCCTTCCACGAGAATTTCTTCTGATGTTAGATAACAAGTCTCCAGCTAATTAAGTAACTGTTCCCTGACTCATTCCTTTGCTAATATCTGTTTAAAACAGCCTTTTATACAACAGTTTTGCTTTTTATGTAAATTCTTGGCTTAGAAGTAAAGAATTTTTTACAAGCTTCCAATAATACTCGTAACAGGAGTTATCAAAAAAGAAAATACGCAGTTTCAACAAAAGATGGCAAATTAGAGGGACACAGATGAAAAGATTCAGTCTCACAAACATGCATATTTTAATATGCAGATAAGTCAAAGCCAAAAAGAACAGCCAGTCTCCTCCTAAAAATGTGTTCTTCCTACATTTGTCTGCAAAAGCAACTTCCCAGCTTCATCAAACAACATTTGACAAAGATCAGAGAGATGCAGAACTTTCAGAGGCACGTCCACTCCAGCTCTCACTCCCGTGAGCCGTCCCCCTGAGCAGGACAAACTGTTCAGATGATTGAAGGCTGCTGGAACATTCTCCAAAAATGTGGAGTTTTCAATTACAATCTCTGCAGAAAGCAGCGAGGGCATGAACTTTGAGACAACTAAGAGAGTCTAAAAACACTGCAGCTCAAATCCTCCTCTCCCAGAAGAAGGGAGAAGTCTTTGTTTTGTCAGTTTAACCAGCTGAGGATGAGCTGCTGCCTTTGACACCAAGATGCAAAACATATTTTGTACTAAATAGAATATGGAACCATGCTGCTGATCCTCACTGCGAGCATTCCTTTGGCTGCTTCTTCAAGCATCAGCTGTCGTGTGGAGTAGAATCACTGAGTCATTCAGGTTGGAAAAGACCTCCAGGACCATGGAGTCCAACCTCTGACTGAACATCACCTTGACAACCAGACCAGAGCACTGAGTGCCACATCCAGTGGCTTCTTCAACACTCCCAGGAATGAGGACTCCACCACCTCCCTGGGCAGCCCATTCCAACATCTGACCACACTTCCAGTGAAGAAATTCCTGCTGATGTCCTGCCTGAACCTCCCCTGGTGCAGCTTGAGGCTGTTTCCTCCCGTCCTGTCTCTTGTTGCCTGGGAGAAGAGGCTGACCCTGACCTCACTACAGCCTCCTGTCAGGGAGCTGTGGAGAGCAATCAGGTCATCCCTGAGCCTCCTTTTCTCCAGGCTAAACACCCCCAGCCCCCTCAGCAGCTCCTCACAGGACTGACTCTCCAGACCCTTCCCCATACACTGATTTATGCCCTCATTTAACTGGTGCAGCTGCTGAGGCCTGAGTGCCTCCTCAGCTGCCTGACCAGCCTGGTTGGTGGGAGTAATACTGGATAAAACCTGGAATAAAACCTGGAAACAGGACAGGGAAGAACAGGCATGAACACGCTGACTCCTCAGGAAAGCCCTCAAACTCAGCAGAGTGTCCGTGTCATCCAACAAGAGCCTGACAGAGAACAGGGCTCACAGAAACCCTTTCTTTCCAGTGTCTTCCCTACATCTATAGGGCCGAATTCCAAAGGCAAATCATGGATATGTGACTTGCATCCTTTTTATGAAATACTATTTTTGATAGGAGCTCAATGGCTGTGTTTTTATCACTGTTCAAGTATTGGTTTTCCAGCAGGCTCAGTAATCATTTTCAGGCAAAAGGAAAGTAAGGGGGGAATGAATGAGGTGTCCTTTTGTGCTGCATGGTTTTAATTCCTGTGGAGACTTCCCTACCCCTGATCCTCTCCCTTACAAAGCTCTCAAGAATGCTCATAAATTTCAGGGACACCGTTCTGATCTTTGGGAAACATCAACTTTGCAAAAGGAAGCACCTTCAAAGGGCTCATTCTCCATCTGACATCTGTGTGTATTCACACAATGGTGAAATTCAGCGTACAGACAAGTATTTCTTGCTGGAGAATTATCCCAACTGAGTGAGTGGATGGTACTCCACCATTCAGCCCTAATTTGTCCCTTGAACAAGGCCAACTTCTGCCACGTGTATTCCAAAAGAAACAAACAAGAGAATGTGATACCCAAACCAAGCAGGGTAACTGGATGTGGCCAATCTGATGGCATTTTTCTCCAGGAGTTTTATCACTTAACATAATTTCACCTCCTTGCTTGTAGGACTTTGCAATTCATTTTCTAGTTATAATCAATCATTCCTTGCTTTATCTTTCTCTCCCTGAATATGGCTGCTAGAGATGTTTATTTGAGAAGCAATCACAGGGTGAAATGGTTCCACAAAGGGCTGGGCTCTGTCAAACTGAGGAATTTCTGGTAGTACTGAATCCAGTAGGACTGGCAGGCAAAAGGATAATTACACAAAGCCTTCAGAGTCAGAGCCCATTGTTTGTTCTGTCAGTGTTTTATTCCCCACAGCTGCAGTGACCTTTTCTGAAGGAATATTGAACAACGTTCCAGGGGTGTTAAGAGTGAAGTGTCAGTGGTGTAAAATCAGACAACTTTTCAGCAGCCCTTGGGGGAGCAGTGACCCCACAGACCCAGGTCACCAGCACCCCTGAAACACCAGGTCAGCCACACCATTATCTGCTGTATTTGCAGATGATTAAGGGGCACTGTGAGGGTAAAGTTATTGCCATTGCCAAACACTTGATTTCAATCAGATTGAGAAAAATAAAATTAATGCTTACGAGATCTGACATTCAGAGTATGCACTATGCCAGGTGAGACAGAAATTGAAGAGTTTTTAGCCATATCTTTATAAAATAATAGCAAACACTACTGCTGCACAGGAGCCTTGGGTACCTGCTCTGCAGCTTTGGATCCTCTTTTTCTTTTTTTTTTTTTTTGGTAGAGTGCCAGGCAGCCTCAAGATCTTTTCTTTATCCCTGTCCCAATCAGCTGCTCTTCTGGAATGTCTCAAAAAGTGAAGGAATTTTAAAGGGAGATTCAGACCCTCACTCAGATTTTTGCCAAAACTCAGCATTTTGCCATTTCCCCACTACACACGAAGTTCATAGCCCACTGCAGGGAGTTTCATCACTCCCACTCCAGGGAGTTTGAATCACCGTGGGATTCAGCCCACAGAACACTTCTGCATTTATTTCTAGGCCCTCTAATGCAGGTCAGCCCTTGGGCTTTGACTGCAAAATCAAATAAGCAGGAGATGGGTATTGTCAGAAATTTTGACCCTCCCATTCACCAGTGATGCAGGGAGTTGGCTGAGCTCTTCCCTGAAGCATTTTCAGCCTAAAAAACACCTAAAGTGAGATGGGATAAATCCAGATCCAAATGCAGGTGTTTATAATCTAGAGAGACATGTGGAAAATATCTGACATCATTTTCTGCTTTACCTGTTTGCAAAGCACACAGAGCTCTTCTAAACATGTGGGCTTTGTTATCCTTATTGTCTTAAATAAAAACTCTGTGATTCTATTTCATTTGGAAGGATGCTGACAGGGAAGCAATGCCAATACCCAGCAAGAGTAACTGGGCTCTGGGAAAATAACTGGCCATAACTCAGAGGACAATAGGACTTCATTAAAGAAAATTTCAGTTCCAGGCTAGAAAGGGAGATGTAAAAACAAGGAATGAAGAACAGCCTTTCTCAAAGGCCAATGCTTTGTCAGCCTTGTTTCAGTCACATTTGAATGTACTCCATGTTTTTGCCCACAGTGATGCTCACTAAAGTCCTACATGAATAGCAGCTTCCTTTGCTGCACCTACAGGGCACAACATTTACCCCCATTCCTGAAAAACAAATGGAAAATTGAAGCCAACCATCAGTTTCCATTTTGCACTTCGTGTTTTTGTGGTTGGGCTCTCAAAGGAGGTGGTTAAAACCCCCTTTCTAAACTTTCCCCTCCACAACCCCACCAATGGCCTGGCTTGCATCCAGCCCATCTGATGGCAAAGAGAGATTGTTTAGGGGACACATTTCCCTGGGAAGAAGGCTGCAGGAGGGACATTCCACAGGGCAGAAACACAGGTGAGGTGCCAGGAGACAGCACGTGTGCTGAATCTCATCATTCAAGTAGGCCTTGTCATAGCACAGAGTGCTTCCTTCAAAAGGACCAAAGATAATATTTCCCATCTGTGGAATTTTAATGAATAAGTTCTGTTTGTTCCTGTTGCTTTACTCTGTCTTTTCGAACAGAAATGGGGAAAATGTGCCTAGCTTCTTTGGCAGTGCCCTCTCCGTTTTCAGAGAAGGAAAAACTAAAAAGCACCAGGTCCCCTGAAGGGCTGGCAGCTCAGGCAGGGGCTGGGACACTCAGGAATCAGAGCAGGTGAATTTGGGAGGTCAGACAACAAGAGGTTTAACTGACAGGACAGCTTAAAGCAGGAGAGAATTGGTGAAAACAAAGACAAATCAGAGAGAAGGCTCAAAAGAGACAAATAACTTTGAATATTTCCATTTCTTCATGTACAACAGCACATACCTAAAGCGGTTTCAAAAAACATTTCAGAAGGATGGTGAAATTCAAAGCCAGCACCACACTGCCTTTAAAATGAGAGATTCAGACCTGTACTCATCCCAGTTCAGCCAGGAGCTTACTGGATGACTTACTGGGATGAGCACTTTGACTTTTATTCACCTATTATCCCTCTATGTAAAGTGGAAATGGTACTTGCCACTCTTGCAAAGCACAGCTCTGCTAATAGGAAATGGCATGTAAATGCTATATATTATTGCTATTATTATCATTATTCATGTTAATTAGCACTGTGGTGGTTTTTAATTCATTATTAATATTATTAAAGAATTAGCAAGTTATGAATGATAATAATGATAATAATCTGTTAAATTTATTACCTGAGAATGCAGATTATTTTTCCCTTTTTCACTGTTATTTAATGACCTGGCATCAACACAAGGAGCCTCTGTTTCCATCTCTTCCTACTTTTAACATCTCAAGACATTTTGAAAGAAAGAATTTCATCACTCTAAGTCTTTTCACCTGCAATTTTAATGTGGCATTTAGGCCAAAGGCTCTGACCCAAACGCAGGGATGTCCTCACCCAGGAGTGCTAAAATTGCTCCTGCCCACTCTGTGCCTCATCCCCTTCTCCGAGGCCTTGTCCCTGCTGAGAAACCACTCAGCCTCCCTGAGGCTGAACTGCTGCATCCTGCAGCTCAGCAGAGAGAGGAAACCCCCAGCAATTCCATGGGGAAATGCTTCTATTGCTTGACGTGCTCTAAATAAATCCCAGGAAACCTAAAATCTCAATCTGGGCTTCTAAGCTAAATGTGTAAGATCACATGGAATTGATATTGCTTAAACACGGGCTTAGCACAAAGAAAAGAAACCCAAAGATGTGTAACTTGCCTACTGAAAAGCAGCAGAATTGGACTTGTAGCTTTTTTCCCCATTAAAATCTGGAATCTCACTGTGAAACTAAACGTTTGCACATGAAACAGATGGAATGGATCCATCTGTCACTGTGAAACAATTTGCAGCAAGTAATTACCCTGCAAAAACTCCACGGAGCTTGGTGATATGGCAGGACTGGGAGTGATGAGTGAACATTAATAATTCCAGACAAATTACTCGGGGCACACGTTTTTCTCATCAGCAGAGATAACACAGGATCCACTGCAGGAGCTGAAGGGATGGGGAACAGAGGGATTCTCCAGGCAATCCCTGGAAGAAAAGGGATGGATCATTTGCTCTGGGTTTGCTGGAGTCTGAGGATTAATTCACGTGCCCCCACAATGTCTGCAACTCAGAGGCCACGCCAAGGGAACTGTGGATTACACACAAATGCTCCACATATTACAAAAATGAGGTAAAATGGTAGAGAAGTCTTCTTCCACGTGGATTTACTGCACCTAGCCTGGAATCTTGAATATCCCATCCTAAATGTGGAACAAGCCTAGAGCAGGGAAATAAAAACAGGCTTTGGACAGGATGTGCTGATAAAAAAGGGAGGCACTGTTACATCAGCTGCAAATGCCCAGAGGATGGGGATGAATTGTTTAGGGGGCAGGCTGGATTATGAGTAAAATTATAATTAGAGGAAACTAAGTAAATGAAGAGTCTGATTTATTAATAGTATTTCCAAACACAGGCTGTGTAGTAGATATTAAAATCTCCAAATTCACAAGGACCTGCAAATCTTGATTTGCATTTATTCATGTTTTAGAGTAGAGATGGATGAGAAAAATTGTAAGATGGCAGTTATATGCACTAACATCAATGAAAAAATGGCCATCTGAACAAAAAGGCAGGAACTTCATGGATACAGATTTTTAAAAGAAACCCTGCTATATAACAGGACACAAAAATATCCTGAGTTATCCCCTGAGAGATTGGCTGGATGTGACCTAAAGGGAGTTTTCTGACTCCAGTGTCTATGATTCACCATATAGCACGCTCAGGATTTTCTTACTCCTGGAAACAAAAAATAAACCCAACCAAAAATGACAGTCCTTTTCCATGGCTGGCTTCAGCTACCAGCCTCAGAGCCACACTGTAATTGGATGCTGAGAGGAATAAAAGAGTCACTTAGAAAGACAAATTCTATTCTCAGTTCCACCTCTGCAAACTGCCACTGACATTTCTTTTTCCTGAACTGCTCTAAATTTTATAGCAGGAAGCAGAATCTGGCCCTTCACACTGAAGCCACAGTGGAGACTCCCCAATTTCGGGCCAAAATCCACCAGAATCTGACTTTTGTCCCAGTCCTAAGCAGACACTGCCTCTGAACTGAAATGCAGAGAACACCCAGATGTTCTTAATAAAAACCAGGACAATTTGCAGCAGATGCCCAATTAATGTAGACTCTTAAAAAAAAAAAAAAAGGAAACTACGTCCACTGGAGCTTCTGTAACTGATTAAGTCACTGGCTTGGAAAACCAGATCCCTGCTCCTGAGTCCAGCTCCCATGAAGGAGCTCAGCACTGGGAACAGATCCCCCCCACCATATAATTTGCAGAATAAGTGGAAAATGGTGTCTGAATCTCTGGGTAACTTATTTTATTTTTAGAGAGCAGGTGGGTAAGAAATAGCTCTTACCTGCCCTGACCTCATTTACCATTTTGCTACTCCCGAGTCATTTTCCTCACTGGAGAATGGAAAAAATGCTGGAGTGGTGCATAACCAGTTTTTGAGGGTTTAAATGTCACATTGTTTATAGAAAAGAAAAAGAAGCGTGAACTAGACACAGAAGCTTATTTATTTTTAGTCCACCCTGATCCAAATTAATCTGATTTGGGTACACTGATAAGCTGTCTTGACTGATTTCAAGGCTTTTGTAACCCTGTGAATAATGTAAATGATTGTGTTGATTAAAAAGAACAGAAATTGTAATTTGCCAGTAGCAGGAGAATGTAGCTGACTTCAGCCACATGAGGAGGAGTTCAAATCAAGCTTTGCTGCCAGTCACACGTTTAGATCAGATCAGTACAAACAAATCCTTTGGAAATCACTTTCAAACTTTTATAGAGGTGCTGCTGCTGCAAATGCAGGTGGCACTGCAACAAGTGTGTAACAAAAACAAGAGAATTTCAAATAATATTCCTGCATCAAACACAAGATTGGCTGTTTAGGACAGAACATGTCCTTAGGAAAAATGTCCATCCTGCCATCCTCCATCTCCTGCTGATGGAGAACTAGTGAAATCCTTACACAGGTTTTTCCTGAGGTAAATTAATACCTGTCACTCCTCTGGAAGTTTTAATCTATCTTTTCATTTCCATGATGACTACAATTAAAATATGACTATCAAAAGCAATTAAAGGGAACAATCCCATTGCATTAACAGCTATTTTAATTGTCTTTCATTTTTTTTACTGGTAATAGAACCACTAGTACAGCACAGAAAAGACAAACTGAACCAAGCCAGCAATTTCTTTGCTGCTTTACTTACTCCGAGCTGATTTTAAAAGGAATTGTTTTCTTTTTAATTAAACCAGGAGAATGGAAAGCATACCTGACAGACATCATAGTGCTCAAACAGGGACAGCAAACCAATGTCACTGCGACTCGTGATGCCTTTCAAAATGGTGATATTGCCATTCCCAGAGTCCAGCTCTATCACATTGTTGAAAACATTGGACACAGCTTTGCCAGTCAAAAGCAAGTTCACCAATTCCTGTTTGGGACATGTTTGAAATAAAGAAAAACAAAACAAAACAAAACAAAAACCAGACAGGAGTTGATCAGCACACGACTGATTTGGGATTGATGAAGTTACACATGTACATGACCCCTAATTTGTGTAGTAGATTTAGGTTTATGGTTAGAATTGAAATTGCTTATAAAAAGATTCCAGATATTTTGGTCAAAGTTTCCCAAAGTAAAATAAGGAATCTATAAAATCACAGAATATCCTGAGCTGGAAGGGATCCACAAGGATCATCAAGTCCAGCTCCTGGCCCTGCACAGACACCCCAAAAATCCCACTCTGTGCCATTGTCCAAATCCTCCTGGAGCTCTGGCAGCCTTGGGGCTGTCACCATTCCCTGGGGAGCCTGGGCAGTGCCAGCACCCTCTGGGGGAAGAACCTTTCCAGCTGGGGGTTGGACTTGTTGTCCAAAAGGATGCTGTGAGAGACAGTGTTGAAAGCTTTGCTGAAGTCCAAATATTGGAGGAGTTTTCAATTTTCACTCTTCTGGAGGCAAACTGCTGATAATTTATTTACTCTCTCGTGCAACTCTCAAACATCTCATGTAAATGTTGTTTTTGGGGTTTTTCTAATGAAAATATTTTGGTGTCCCTTCTTCTCTACAATGAAAAGTACAGCATGAATTACACAAACCCAAAGCCTGTACAGTACTACATGACATTTCTGTATGTGCTCAGTGATGTATTTTGTATGTTGGACAAGATCTGTTAAATTATGATTCTTTCTCACTGATTATTCCTGGATGAAATTAAGTCTCCTTCAGTAAGACATTTACCCATATGGACCCCGATCACTAAAATACTGATATTTCCTAGAGATGATTGCTGATTATTTCCTCTCCAACTGAAGCAGGGGTGTGTCAGAGGTTAAATACCTGTGAGAGCATGGCTGGCATTTGCACATGTGAGTGTGCCTGAAGTTGAAGAACTGAGATTTGGGACATTTTTCTCAGCTAACATCCCACCAGGGCCAGCTGGGGTGCAGGAAAGCAGAGCTGACAGCAGACTGTGCTGCAGCAGTGAACCAGCTCACTATTAATAAATAACATATGGCTAGAAACAGGAGGGGAAACAACAAAGGGAAAAGTTTCCAGAAAAAATACTGCAAATTACCATGCCCAAAGACATGAATAACTCTGGTATGGCCAGCTGGGAACTGGTTTTAAAAATACTGCACACAATTACAGCTCTGTGTTTCTCCTGAAGGATTCCCCAGAGTTTATTTATTTTTAGCACTCCTTATTCACCATCGCTGATGTTCTACCACCTTCTTGAGGAACCATTGTCTGGTCACAAAAGTCCTCTAGGAACAAGAGAGGAACATGGAGCTTGTCTCTGGCAACCAGAAGGGCAACAGGTGGGATCCTGGAATCACTGAGGGGCTGTGGGATCAGACATGGAACCTCAGGCACCTTTGTGGGAGGGCAGGGAGGGAACACAGAGATGTATCAGCACTGAAATCAGCCAAGGAGCCCCAAAGGGGCAGGTGGGAGGAGTGTGAGGACATGGACACACAGGTACAGCACGTGCAGGCCAGAAAGCCAGCCTGCAAAGCAGAACCTCTGGAAGCAAAGGCAACGGTGTGCCAAACCACGAGGAAAAAGAAAAAGGATGAAGGTGGTTGATGCTATGGGATTAAGGGAAAAAACAAAAGGAAATTGGTGGAGATTTTATAGAAGCTTTCCCATACCTAAAGGGGCTGCCAAAGAGCTGGAGAGGGACTCTTCACAAGGGCATGGAGTGATGGGACAAGGGGGAATGGCCTTCAGCTGAAGGAGGGCAGGTTTAGCTGATATTAGGAAGAAATTCTGTACTCTGAGGGTGGTGAGGCCCCGGCACAGGGTGCCCTGAGAGGATGTGGACTCCCCATCCCTGGAGATGCTCAAGAACAGGCTGGATGGGCTTGGAGCAAGCTGGGACAGTGGACGGTTGGAAGGGTTGGAACAAGATGAGCTTTAAGGTCCCTTCCAACCCAAACCATTCTGTGATTCCATGACTCTATGACTTAAAAATAAGAAATGCCATCTCTTCCCAGAGGCCAGTTCCCAGCAGAGGCACAGGACATCCCCAAAACTGGACCTTTAACTCACCTGAGTGCAGTAGCCGTGGCTGCCAATCAGGCGGTTTGTGAGCACATCGAAGTCATTGCGCACCCTGAAAAGGAAAACACAGATTTAAAACCAATTAAATTTCAGTACAATTGCTTCTTTTCATTAGGCCTAACATCTCTAGATCTTACTGAAAAACAAAACCAAACTGTTACCCAACCATAAACATAGCCCTGTGTTTTCTGAGTCCTTTCAGGGTGATTTTTTACATGGCAAAAAAAAAAATTAATATCTCAACTAAAGAGATATTCTCTTCTGTGGGAAGCAGAAGTTTGGTAGAGCTAGGCTTGAAGGCAACAGCTGTGGAAGAGAAAAGAAGTCATTGTCACCACTAGTTAGAATTTTAGAAATTAAAATTACTGCACTATTTGTGTGACAGATTCACAGAATGGGTGAGGTTCAAAGGGACCTCTGGAGGTCCCTTTGTCCACCCCACCTCTGGTACTTAAAGCCAGTGTCCCAGGTCCACATCTGGATGGTTTCTGAACCTCTCTAAGGAGACAGACTCCACAAAGTACCTGGGCAACATATTCCAGTACTCAGATAAGATCTGCTATTTGCCATTCCTATCATAAATACTTGCAACATATCAGACAATCTATACACTACATTGTCCATGAAAGGAAGAAGGAGAAAAAAAAAAGAACAAAACCCTCTAGGTGTACATATTTATAATGGTGCTGGGTGGCCCCTAATTATGTGTTGTGACACCCAAGAGAAAAGTCTGTGAAATTGCATTGCCTATAATTATGGAGAAATGTGTCCCCAAACTAAGTTCAATCTCTCATAACTCCTGGAATTACTGAATTAGTGATTGGTTGATGGCCTGAACTATAAAGGTTGTAACTGTGATCGTTTTTTATCCTGCAGATATAATGGAATTGCAAACATTACTTTATACATGAATAAATGTTTAATCTAGGTTTGAGGAAAAGCAATGTACTATGTTCTGGGAGAGTCGTGGCAATAAAACCCACTGATTAATTCTATGGGTCATAAAAAAGCTATTTTCCTTCAGTATAAAATATGCTGGTCTCAATTGTTTTGACTCCATCCTTATTTTGATCTTGCTGCTGAGGTAGAGAGTATGCCTGAATAATGATCAGTTAAAACTTAGTTATGCTACACACATCCAGGCTCCTCATTCCCATTTGACTTGTCAAATCAATACATACAAATATCCATTTGCCTTGACAACTGGCACAATTAATTTCATTTTAAAATGAAAAGATTTTGTTTCTGACAAAGCAGGAGTTGAATTGATGTTGTCAGGGTAAAGCAAGCTGGAAATTTCCCCTTAACATTGATATACATGCTCCATTTAAAATTTATTTATTAAGTAAAAAGCCAGGACGTTTTCTGCCTTCACCCCAACCTTTAGATAACTATTTTTTCATAGGTTTTCTTTGAATGCCAAAATCAGAATGTAAAATATAATTTAGAGGCTTACAGCCCTAAAAGTATTTAAAATAATTCAAAAAAAGTCAGAGTTGTGGAATCACAATTCCCAAACTTTAGATAATTATTTTCTCATAGGATTTCTTTGAATGTAAGGTATAATTTCGAGGTTTACAGCCCTAAAATAATTAAGAAAAGAGTCATAGTCATGGAACCACGAGTCCCATTTTGAAAAATACATTTTATCCCTTTTTGAAAAAATCTATTTCATGTCTTTCAAAAACACTTATTTTGAAGACAACTTGCAAGTCAGTGTCAGACATAACAAAGTGCCACCGACGTCTCTTGCCCGTGCGAAATCGAAGGACAGGCCGGGGAAAGCGTGCCCGTGACACGGAAAACTCCCTCGTGCAGCACTGCGAGGCATGGATGGGATGATAAAAATCTCTGGATTTCGTCCATTTTTCAGTTTTAGCGACGGTCTCATCTCGCCAGCGCCGCGGGCCGAGCGTCCAACGTGCGTCAGTCGGGGACGAGGGGACATACGCCACACACAATGGCAGGAAGCTCTAATTCCATCTGTAGGCACAAACAACCTGGGGGGCTGGAGGTGGCTCTCAGCTCCTCCAGAAGAAGGACAACATCTGCCTTTGCAATCAGCCCTGCTGCTGAGGAAAGCCACGTCAGGCGCGCGGCCGCGGCGTTTGCGCCTCCGCTCGGCGCCTCGGGGCTCGCATCCCTACCTGCCAAAGGCTGCCCAGCCTCCCTGCAGATGTGCTCGCTGTGCTGCAGGGGCAAGACAAACTCCATGCATTGTGAAAATATCACCCAGTCACAATTCTGTGACTGGTTTCTGGGGTGGAGGTGTTGACTGGTGATAGGCAAATCTGAAGCGTTTGTTTGTTCTGCTGCCCTGCCTATCAGGTGTCAATGCAGACACAATCTATAAATCAGTATCACTAATATGACTGCCCCGGCATGGAATTTTCCATTTATAATTTTTAAATCACTTTAGAACAGGAAAAAAAACACATTAATTTGATGCCAGGAGTCGTTTAAGTATCCTGGTGATCATCAGACAACGATTTTAGGCTTGACTCTCTGAATCCCTTTTTAATTTACAGCCCAGCACCCCAAGTGCTGTTGTAACAGAATCACAGATCAGTGAACAGACACTAAAAAGCAGCAGTGCTAATGGTAAATATTCCTTTCTTGTGCTGCCTTATCACTATTTTCCAGAGTTGTGATAGCCCATAATCCCAGCTGGAGAGTGGGGTAGAAGAATGATGGCTGCTAGAGCAGAACAGTGGGGTTTGCATCTCCTGGTAATATTATAAAGTCTGTTTAAAAAAAATTATTCAGGCACAAAGCAAGATACTGATTTTTAAAATCTCCTGGATAAAGATTTTAAATCAAGCATGTGCTCCATGTGCAGTTTTCAGCAGAAATCATTCCCTGTGCTGATACGAATCAAAAAGTTGATGAGACTTTGCTAAATTTCAGGTGACTTGTAAGATCTCTCAGGCTGATTTTTAGTTTTAATTGTACTGTGTGTGATGTGCTTTATGCCTGCATGAAACCAGAGAAGACAGAGTTTGGATTCTAAAATATTTACAGAATGTGGATGTGTTTTAATATGCTCACAGAACTTCAATAACATGGCAAAACTCAGCTCCACATGGTTTATTCACTCTGTACTGTTCTTTTAACAAATATTTCTATTAAAGCCTTTTTTTCCTCCCCAAAAAGAGTAATTGTGAGCCCTTATACTGAGGTTTAACTGTCCTTTCAGTCCTCATGCTAGCAAACATTTTTTCTGATGTTATTATCACACAAAACAAACATCATTATGTGGTGAAACCAAAAGATGTGTAAGTTGGCTTCAGAGTAAAAACTTAATTTATAGCACCTGGAGAAATCTCCTCATGACAGAAATCACCAAAATACAGCTGGTGTGAATTACACCTATATTTTCATGTTTTTTAATGCTGCTGGGTTTAAGGCAGGGATGCCTGAAAGTCCTTCCAGAAAATATCTTTATATTATAAATTCTTTTTTCTCTCCGTGCTCCTGTTGGTGAATCTGTGCTTATCTTCAGCCTGGTTGCAACTGTTTGTTTCAAGTTATAAAATAATTGTTTATAAAGGTAAATTACTTTAGCAACTTTCCTTTACAAACAAAGTAAGTTTTGAAGGTGGACAGACATTCTGAGCCAAACCTCTGACTGCTCTGAATTGTCACAGCCAAACTGACACAATTTGCTGACTTCCAGAAGTTATTAGAAATCTGCCTAGAAATCAATCTATTCTGGGATATAAAAATAACAAAGATAAAAAAAATCTAAAAGTTTAAGGCAGATGGACCAAACCATCATTTGACAGAAGAAACTGCAATGTCATTATAAACCTTAGCACTGATGGTGCATTGATAAAATACTTTTCAGTGATCTGCATGGACTCAATCAAGTTTTAAAAGTGCATAAATAAAAATCCAAAATTTAAATTTTTGTAGCACTGGAATCTCCAATATAACATAACCTGCAATCAGATGAACTTTTCCTTAGCAAAAACTAAGTGAAATAAACATTTTTCAAATGCTTCACATACATTTACTCTCAATTTACTTCCAGGAAAATCCCTGACAAGTCTTCAATGTTGAATAATTAAATATTGAATTCAAAACTCCCATACAAACTGTAATAGTAGGAATAATCCCAGATTATCACAGTGTGAGTCAGTTCATGGCTTGATAACAGAACAAACTAAAATAATATAAAAGAAAAAAAAAAGTGCATTTGAGTAAGTGCTGGCTGGTTTCCAGTCCTTAACTCCGAGGCAAAGCTGCCACAGAAAATTGGTGATCTCACTTTCTTCATGGCAACAGACAGTCCCATTAACAAACACACAATTACAAGTCTACTCCCAAAATAGATTTGGGGCTGGGAGGGAGAAAAAACTCGTCTTCAAGCACAAGGATTTCAAATAATTACAATGGGGATGTGGAAAATGACAGGATGGGTGACTGCCGCATTGTGTAAATGCTCCAGAATATTTCTTTTTTTTTAATACTGGTGCATGGCAAAGGTTTCAAATGAATGTTCAATGAAGAAGGGAAGAGCCTCTCTAAAAACAAATAAAATAAAACATTGTTTGGGATTCAGACCAGGGAAAGCAAGGAAGTGGCTTCATTCTTTATTTATCCCTTTTGCCACATACCTGCTAATTTCCCAAAGTTCCTAAAATGGTCTGAGGTACTCATGCAGGTGAATTCATCAGCTCTGCTGCTCCAGGGTGCTGCCAAGCTATGGGAAGTATTTCTATTTCACAGGGATAGATCTGATGGGAAAAATGATTAATCCATTGGCATATTCAACCCACTATTTAATTTTTTAAGAGAAATTATCTTTCTGACTGACAATGTCCTCCTGAGTGCAACAGAACAAGCAAAGATATTAAATCTGATCTATGTCACCACATTGATCCTTCAGCAAACAGCTGAATAATCTGAATGTGTGAAAGTAACCTGCTGAAATTTGGCCAAAATCTGACAATTTATTTGTTACTGGTACATTTTGTAGTAGAATCACACCTATTCTTCCACACCTCTGCAGTCTTTTAATCAATATACTTTATTTCCCTAAAATTGAAAGAATTGATTTCTGAAATGCTTTGATTAGCTAAAGGAAAGGGAAGGCAAAAAACAGGATTGGAAAGATAAAAAAGCTGATCAATCCCTTCAGAGCAGGATTCATATCACTGATTTTTATATCTAAAGACAAACACTAAACAGGCAATCACTCTGGAATTCTTGAAATTTGTATACATGGAGAGAAACTGGTACATGCTGAAGGCAATTTAGGTGACCTTGCTTAGGTAATTTGCAGAGCAGAGGAAGAAGCTTCAGGAAAATTCCTTTTCTCCATCTGATGAACACAGAGTAAAAGGAGCCTGCCACAACCTGGCCATGGCCATCAAATTGCTAAATACCAAAGACTGGAGGGATAAATCACAAATATTCTGGCACTGAAGGCAGACTGAGTCTATTTTTTTATTTTTTTAGATTAAAAGCTGAGAAGGGAGAAATAAGGTTGATGTAGAAATAAAAATACTCTGTAGCCATTCTTTGAAGAAGACTCCTCAATTGGACAAACCAATTAAAAGCTCAATTTCTTTAACTTACTACAGATTTCAGCTGAACAGGATCTGAGCATTCAGATATCACAGGATCAGAGGAATTTCTGATGGTCAGAAGGAACCACAGTTAAAATCTGGAGCAGCTTCCCTGTGGGAAGAGGCTACAGGGACCAGGATCATTTCACTGCAGCAGGACACAAGTGGTGGACTCCAAGAGATGTTCAAATGGTGAAGAGAAGATTAAGGGACATTTCCTCAAAACATGAATTCCACAACACTCCTTAAACTTACTGGGCAATTCAAGGAAAAAAACCAAAAAAACTCACAAAACACCTTTCTGCAGTGGCTCCTTGCCACAGGGGCTGTGGAGGCCAAAAGGATTAAAGGGTTTAGAGAAATTCGTGGAGGACAGGTTTCATCAAGGGCCAATAAATTCAGTGACCTGGACACAACTGCCAGCTTGGGAAATCCTGGAATTACTGCTGGAAACATGGAGAATGTTCCAGCAGAATGATTCTTCAGTGCATGTCTCAGAGAGTTTCCTATCTTTTCCCTATCAAACACAGGCTAACAGGCCTGCAGAACCCTTCCTGGATCCTACAGGAGCAGTCCTGTGGAAGCAAGGGGCAGTTAAACCCACAAATCTCCCCAGAACAATATTCCATGTTTTTATCAGCCCTGGTGTGGATTACAGCCATATCCCACGCTGGGATAAAGCAGAATTGGGGACAGGGAGAAGATGATGTTTTCTGCATCTGGCAGGTAAAACCCAGCCATCCCAGTTACTCTCTTTCCCAGAAATCCACATTTCTTAGTTGTTTTCTCAGCTTTGCATGCTTTTCTCAGTAGCTCAGGAACCTGGAATCTGGTCACACTTTGATGAGGTTTACTGACTCAACAGGCTGTTTACTGATGCACTTCCACTGGTCTTTAAATTAAATAACTTTCTCTGCCTTTCTTGTTTATTTACAACCACCACCATCCCAGTTTTTAGAAAACAGTTTTGTCTCACCTCAAAATTTGCTTTTTTTAAGGCTAGAAAACATAAAAACTTTTGTTCTTTTAGAATTCTTTGATAAAACAGATCCCTTCTTCCTTGGTCTGTGCTTTTCCTACACTTCCCCCAGCTTTAACGTGTGAACCCAGCCTGACATGGTGTTTCTCTAAGGACACATCAGTGCCTTGCACATCCATTAACATTTCTGCACCTCCTAAAACTATTTATGCTGATACACCCTCAGAGCAGATCCAAGGCTGTTTTTTAATGCTGGCTCAGGGTCACTGTGTGCTCTGCTGCTCCTCATCCTGCCATTTACAGCTGATGAACCCCCAGTACAGTAGTGAGCAGTCTCTGTTTACAAGACCTTGCAGTTTCTGTAGTGAAAATAAATTCCTTTTTTATTGCCCTCATCATGAGGCTGAGCCAACTCTTTTTTACAGCACGATTTTTTCTCTGTATTGACAGGGCCTTTCAGCTTGTCAGTCATCAGGTCACTTCATCAGCACACCACTCCCTTTTTCCAGCATTATTGTAGGGAATACAACATTTTCAATCCCAGACTGATCATTAACAAACTCCATCAGTCACCTTCCCCATGCTAACAACACCTTTCTGAGTCTCTTTCCTTATCACCTGTAGAGTTCTTAAAAGATGTGTCATTTTCACATTAGTAAACGATTTTTCATTTGACATATCAAATAAAAATCTCTTATTAGGTCTCCATTAACTAATTTTATTCTATTTTCTTTTCTTTTTTTTTCAGTTTAACTAACAATTCTCCATTTGCTCCTATAACTGCAAGTCAACTTACTCTGTATTTAAATAAGGCATGACAAAGGTAAGCTTTTAGGACCAGGTCCATACATAAAGTCTGGCAAAGCAAGAGAAAGCTTGAAAGTGCTGAAGAAATTTAGGAATGAGGTGTAGGTAGAAAGACACCTGGTTTATTTTTTCCTTCCCACTGTGTAGCCATCATCACCTTTTCAGGTTAAATTCCACCTCCCACAAATCTGATGCAGTTTTTATGCTGAATTCCAATCAGCCGTGCTGACTTTGCACCGTGTTGCTCTCCTTACTGAAAAGCAGAATATTCATTTAGACTTGGAGCATTCTGTACATTATTCCTGCTATCAGCCACGTCCACTCTATACACAAACCTCACTTCTCTTCCTGATATCTTTGTATTAATATGATAAGGAATCACTTGTTGTTTCATTTCCTCACGTCTGACCTCATCTGAACCCCATTTTTTCTCCATTTTCCAACACCAGGACTCAGACCACTGATGACAGAGAAGGTTGTTGCTCAGCACACTTTTTTCATTCCTCTGCACTATTTTAAGAAGTCTGAAAACTCCCCTGAGAATGAGCTTAATAATCTTCCCTTCCTTCAGTTCCTCAGCTTTATGATGCACCCTGATCTGTTCCACGAGGAGCTGGATGTGTTGGGGAGCAATCTGGTTTTATTCCCACAAGTGACCTTCCTGCTGCACAGCCACACCAAACTTGCTGTCACTCAGTCTCTAGCCCTGCACTTCTGTTCTGTGAACCCAGCTGGTGACACAGCTGAAATTCCTGAGTTTCCTTACCAGGGGACAAGAGTCACATGTCTCAACTACCTGGGCAAACTCCACGTTTTCCCATTTATTATTTTTGGCATTGTTTCCCACTTCCCCAGTCCTTTACCTATACAGAACCAGCATAACAACCTCTTTGTCTTCTTGATTCTCCCCTTTTATTCTGAGTTTACTCTTTTTTCTTCACCACCAATCTTTGTTCCTTGTCCTCCAGGGCAGCAAACACCCTCAAACCTAATCCAGCCTTTCTTCTTCTTTGCCTTTGTGGTCACATTTCCACTTGGGTCACATTCCTTATCTACAATGTTAAATAGCTTCCCTATATTCACTTTTTATTTGGCAAATCCCACACATTTCTCTACAGTGAGACCCTACTCTCCTTTCCTCTATCTTGCCTTCTAAACCCCCTTTTCCCACCACCTTTTGGTCTGGGTCCCCTCTCCCTCAAGCATTAGAAAGTGACATTTCACACATCAATATATGCCCCTGCCTATCCCCTTTTGAAAGCACAAAGCTTCCAATCTTGGTCTCACATCCTCCCACAAATATTGCTCAGGCTGTCACTGATTATCCCTGTATTCTTGCCTTTTTTTGAAGGGAAAATATTAAATTCTTTCAGGCAAACTCCCTTCTTTATTACCTTTCAGCAGCTGTAAGCTGTGTTTCATTATTCTGCATTTATTAATTGATTAATGGTGCAAGCAGCTCTTGCCCAGTGAACACTTTGGCTCCAAGGGCCTCTGTCCAATTCCCACAGCAGAACCTCAAAGGCAGGGAAGATCCTGAAAATTAGGAATTGCATGCAGCCCATCGAGCAGGAGGCACAGAAGTTCACTCACCCCAACAAAAAAGAGCTCAAGTCTTCCCTACCAAGGTCTGGATCCCACAAAATTTCCCCTATTTTCTCCTCCCCCTGTTCCTGGAAAATCTAACCTGCTTCCCTCACATTGCAAAATCACAAATGGCTCTTGGGGAGCTTTGAGATTCTCAATTTTTTTTTTTTTTTCCAGTTGTGCCCAGCTCCTTGTTTTTTAGCAGTATAACATAATTGACAGCAGTTTCCCCTCAGCAGCTTCCCTTTTTCAAACACCAAAAGCTGCAAAAACCACGATGACATCTACATATATTAGATAACTGCAAGCCCTGAGTGAAAACTGCCCCCAGACCCAACTTCCCCCTGCTGCTGCTCCCCCAGGCACTCTCAAGTGGGGTGGAAACCACCTCTGAGAAGGTTTTCCCAGAAAACTGCCTCACAGGAAAACCTATTTCCACCACGAGCTGAGGGTGCCCCAAGTGACTGGATCCCTCACGTGAAGCTGAACTGGAATTTTACCCCGACCCAGCCAAATGGATATTTCACAGAAAGCCTTCCTTCAGCAGCCAGACAGCACCAGGAGAAAAGGTGAATTTCAGGAGAACTCCAAATTAAGATTGGCTCTGGGGCAGGAAAAGGTGTCAGCAAAGGAAAGTGGATTGAGGGTGGGGGACCCTTTGTTCCACCCTCAACTGATGAGCCAGCAGAGCATCACTTTCCTTGTCAAAGTCCTGCATGAATTAAAGAGATTTAAGGTCCAGCAACGTGTCAGAACTGGGGTTATTTTACAGGAAATGATACAGAAAGGATATAGGAAAGGATACAGACAAAAAAAAATGGTTTGATACAGATTACTGCAGTAACGATCATTAAAAATAATGAGCCGATACTAAAAATAATAAAAATAAAATAGAATAAAAACTTCTCTTGATGAATAAAGGCAGACAGAATTGCTAAAATTACAAAATGAAAAAAGTAAAAATAGTTTGCCAATGGACCAAAAGAGGAAGATTCTTGTAGGATTGCTTGCAACCAGACAAATGATTACAGAAGTAAACCCAAGATGATAAACACATATATTTGACCATGGTAAAGGGCATAATAATGGGCAGTATTTAACATGATTTAGTGCTTCTGCATGTTTTTATTTCAAAGATGGACTAGAATGGCAGATTAAGGAGATTTAACTTCTCCAGTTAGGTACAATAGTACCACAGAAAGGAAGAGTAAGTGCACAGAACAACGTAATTTTAATAATTTGATTCTCTCAAGTGAAAAGCTGTTCATTAATAGATTTCAGAGAATGAGGTGAATTGGTAATAACCAATGACAGAGTTACTGGGTGTGAGAAATCCTACACTGATAAGGAGTCATAATGTGATTTATTCGATATAAAAACAACTGGCTTTTGAAATACATGCCGGCTTTGAAATAAATAAATTAAATAAAGAAACACACAAACCAACCGACTCCAAACAACCAAAATTCCCCAGCACCAAAATGGGAACAGCAGAGGTAACTTTGAAACAGGCCTGAACACCCTTTTCTGGAGCAGTAGGGACTACAGAAGTGCAGTTCACAGAGCTGAGGGACCACAGGGAAGAAGATGTTGACGTGTATTTCCCAAGGTTTGTGAGCAGCCAGCCTTAATGAAGTACACAGCCTCCTCCTGACTTGCAAAATCAGTCTCCTTCTTTATTTTTCCCACAGCTAAAGCCATTGTTTTACTTATTCTCACAGAAACACTTCAGGGAGAACATGGGGAAGACACCCAGTGACCGATCCTGACCGAGGAGCGACACGCGACCCGCTACCAGTACCTGATGAAGCACCCCCAGCTCGACAGAAGTGATGCAAACAGTGGCATTTTGATGTGTGAGCAGCACAGTGAGCCTGTGTTTCAGATCAGGCTCTGTGCTTTGTCTCCAGGGAGCCTGAAAATGGCACTACAGTTTTTCCCACAGAGGGATTCCACCCAGGGAATCTTCCCGCTCCCCGCGTTCTTTGCTCTCCGGGGTTCTGGTAATGATGCCTTCGTGCAGTAAGTTATTGCAGTGCTTAGGAAAAATGTGGAAACGGGGCTGGTGAGGAGCTGGAATTTCAAGAAAGCTGAGGATCCAGTGGGTGCATCCAAAGGAGCCACATCCCACTCCAGGAATGGCTTTGCATGAGCAAGCACAGTGAGGAAGGGACCAAGGGCTGGCAGAGGATGAGGCAGCACCCAGCAGGGAAAGCTGTGCTGCAGTCCCACTGCAGGCTGGAAATTCAGACTGTGGGGATCACTTGAGTCATCATTAAAACCACTCCTGAATATTCACAACTTCCCTGCACTCAGTGCTGAGGCTCAATGGGGGCTTGCAGCCCGAATTTTGAGCTCATTCTCTCTCCCATGCATGGAAAATATCCTGCAGCTCTCATTAACGTGAAGATCCCAGGACACATCGTGCACACTCAGCCCTGAGCTGCTATAATATGGCTTTTTTTCTTAATTTTTTTGCTGGTTGTTTTAAAAAAAAATATTAAAAACCAGGCCAGGTTACAATTGTTAGGAACCAGCATCCCTTCCTGTACCAGAAGCAACAACGCGTTCTCAGCAACTTCCTCAGGAATTCTCACTCCTCTCTGGCCATTTGTTATCAGCTCAGGCAGTGATGATCATTAGTGCTCAGAGCATGAAAATCTCATTACCCAAAACCCACAAAGCAGCACAAACTCCTGCATTTCCTGGCATGCGTCCCCCTGAAATCAAAATGCTTGAGATTGGCAGAGATTTTAGAACAACTGCCCAGCAGACCTGGCTGAAAGCTGGAATTTCTGTTCGCAAGGGAAAATCTGTAACAATGTAAAAATTATGGAGCTGGACCAAAAAAGCAGCAAAAGCAGCAGCAAACATCAAGGCAGAACACAAAAATGGGGGGCATGGAGATAAATCAAGGCCAGGGGTTTAGGGATGCTGGAGCTTGCACCTTCCATTAATTGCTCTAAATTTATTTGAACTTCTTTGATACTTTTGGCCTCCTCATCTACCAGTACTGAAAGTTTTTTATGCTGTGGAAAAAATTAGAATTGTGTTTGTTTTAACATCAAAGCCTGAGTGCTTCCCTGAGAGCACCCAAGTTTTTGGACTCTGAGGAATAATGTATTCAACCTTGTCATGGGTGCCTGAATTTTTATTACTTCCAAGTTATTCCTCTTTATTGGTGAAGAAAAAAGAGGTTTTTATCTGTGCAAATTGAAGGGAAACTTTGTTTTTGTCTTCCATTCTGTTCCAGCACTAATGTGACTTTACTGGCCTGGGCAGACAGGACTACATGCAAGATAAAATATGGAAAGTCATATATTTATATGAAGCCATTATTGTGGTTTTATTCTGTTCTCAATTCTCAACACATGATTTATGTCTTGTCTATCACAGAAAATGGAACTGATGTGTTCAGATAATTAAATTTCTAGTGGTAGTGCCAGAATTTCTCTCCTTTTTTTATAACAGCCTATTTAAAGCCCATCTCTAGTGCAGTTGAGACTGTTTTTGTCATGTATAATGCTCTACATTAGAAATGTTTAATCTCCCATTTTTCATTGACCTGTCACTGAAAAACAGACTTCAATTCATGACTTGATATTGACAGTGTAAAATTTCTTTGAGTCAGTTATTTAGATTTTCTCACTTTATAGGAGATGATTTATGTCATTCTAAGACAAAAATAAATCATGATTTTTTTTCTCTTTTTTTGACTTTAAAGGTTTAAATGCAAATATTTACATAGAAAATAAATAAATCATAGAATCCTGAAATGGTTTGGGCTGGGAGGGACCTTAAAGCCCATCCAGTTCCACCCCTGCCATGGCAGGGACACCTTCCACTGCCCCAGGGTGCTCCAAGCCCTGTCCAGCCTGGCTTTGGACACTTCCAGGGATGGGGAGTCTCTCTGGGCAATAAAGATCATTAAGATAGATAATTACACTCAAAATAAAAAAAAAATCTAAGTGCTGTCAATTCCTCAGCTAAAATTAAATAATCTTTTTTTTTTCAGTGCAAAAAATCCAAAACTGAAACTTCCATGGAGTTTTCTGTTTAAAACCTGCTGATTTTTCTGTTAAAAAAAACCAAAAACTGGGGCAGAACAATCCCAGGGAGATCTATTACTGGCTGAAAATTCCATTATCTAAACCAACTCTTGTTTGTCTTCAGCTGTTCATCCAGAACTATGCCAGTTATGTAAATAATTGCTTACCATGCTGGTAACACTCTCTGAATGATACATATTTCTTGAGGATATCAGCACTGAGTTATTTGCCTTGATATTTTTAATATCCTAAGAGAAGCAAGGTGGCATAGGCAGCTAAATCGATTGCTGAAGATGATATAAACAAAATTCAGTTTGCACTTCTATAAAAATAAATTTGTGCAAAGGTCTAATAACACTTTCCATTGTGTTTAAAACCAGAAAAATTCCTGTTTCTTGTGAACAAATGATAGGTACCAATGCAGTGTCTTACACAGTACAAGCTCGAGGAGAAACAGTACTTTAAAATGAAGTTTTGTGAGAAAACCATGGCAATTCCTCAAAGTAGAACAGCACTTCATAAACTGTTCTGACATTCTGGATCAGATCTGTAAAAATATTTAGATAGTTTCAAATGCAAACAGGCACCAAAAGGAATTGTCATGTTCATTTTAGACACAGCTCCCCCAAATAAAAACACAGATGATTGATTGGCCTTGTCATAATCCATCTGGTAGGAGCTGGGAGGTGATGAGGGAGAATAGATCCTTGCTTAAATTACTAAAGAATATTTATCATTTTGTAGCAAGCAAAGCAGTGCAGACAGCAGCAATTAAGAACCTACAGATCATTACTTGCAAGAGTAACTTTACTAATCTGAACCCCTCTGTTGTAACCAGCTCAGAAAAATGAGAATAAATGGCATATGCCCTGAAATTATCACATCATTTGTCTTAGAGTACAAAAGTGGAGCCAAGCCAAGGGCTGTAGTGTTACTATAAGCAAGAGAAAGGAAGAAATTACAATAAAACAAAAAACCTCAATCTGCAAACACTTGCTGGGATCCCAGCAGGTGAGCAACTGATTGTGGACCTCCAATTTGGACTAAGTTGCTGTTTCTTGTCAGGACAATGCAGAGCTGTAGGAAATAAAAGCTTCCATAAATCAGACTCGTGCTGCTTTCAAGGGCAGCTGCCCTCCCCGTGTCACTTGTTTATTGCAAAGTGCCAGGGAGCAGCTTCCCCTTGCTCCTGGGGATTTCCACACCAGTGAAAACTTGCCTAAACGAAGGAAGCCTTTATATTCTTTATATATATATATATATGTATATTCACTGACACTCAGAGCACCACAGGAACACCTCCAGTCTGTATAAAAGCTCAGTTAAATGCCACTGTGCCTGGGCAAGCCTCAGTGAGTTTTCAAAGAGGTTATGATGACTTTCCATGAGTTAGAGCTCAGAATATTCATTACAGCAATAAACTGGGACCAGATTTGTCATACATTACTCACAGCTACCTAAAACTGAGCTGCCTCATCCATTTCATTCTGGCTTTTCTTTATCATTATCACTGACAGAGACTGGGGAAGCCATCACAGGTTATTCCCCCTACCTAAGGCACCTGAGTATGTGAAATAAATAACCCTTTAAACAAGTCTGGCCTAAACTGTCAAGGTAGGGAGAACAGAAAACTACCTCAGACATGGCCCCTAAGGTTTCACTGGAGTATTTGATATCAGTGTGCTGCACTGATCACTACACTAGATATATATAGATATATACAGATATATATATAGATATATATAATTACACACACAATGTGTGTATACAACACGAAAAGCCAAGATTAGGTGAGTTAACCAGCATAACTCCCCCATATTTATCACAGCAAGCACCATGACAGATTAAAAAGGCCAGAGATTTGAGCCCACCATGGGTTTTCCTCACTTTTCCCAGCTCACTTTGCTGTGCAGTTTATGAAACAAGGCTAGAGAGGAACTCACAGGTTGATGGATCTTGATAAGATGACAGACACAGTCAGGAGGATGCACCCATAGGGACCAATTTCAAACTGGAAAACAAAAGGTGGTGTTATTTTTGGTGTTGTTTGTTTGTTTGTCTAGGATTTTGGTGTTGTTTTGTTTGCTGTGCTTAAATTTTTTGCCCAATTCTCCAGAAATGCAAATGGAACTGAAGGCAGAAGGAATTGCTGTGAGTTAAGCTAAAGCTGAATTTGTTGCTGTGTTTGTTAAAATGTAAAACATGTCCATAGAGTGTTAGAAAAAGTGTTCAGAACACTTTGTGTGAGACTAATAGACACAAAGGCTGGCAGCTGAACTGAAATTGATTTAATTAATATATAATTAAACACAGTACCTGGTGAATATTCTGCTGCAGAAATACAATCAGATCCTCATATCTCGTGGCACTGTGAAGTATTAGCTGGGAAGAAATGCAAGAAGGAAAAAAAGGTGACTTAAAAACAGCAATTCATTTTTATAACCTGAAAGTTGAAATGAAGCAGCCAAAACTTTCAAACTGCCTAGAAAGATGTGAATTAACAGAAAGAAATAAAGACCTCATGAAATCTACCTCTTACTGTTGTCATTTGGCATGGAATTATATCTCAACACCTGATAGATTCTACATTTTTCAATGCTGATTTTAAAGTTTCTTGAACAGGCACTTTGATTCCACTTTAAGCATTGTCTGTGCAATGAAAAACAATTCCCAGAACAGAGGAATACTGCAGCTGTGGAACACACAGGATGGGCAAGAAGCTCATATTGTACCTATATGGTGAGGCATTTATCACACTCAGAGAAATGAGTATTCCTATTTCACATGACATCCAGGACAGCTCACAGATCCAGGCCCTCCCTTCAATATTCTTTGCCTGTTTTTCCATCCTCAGATGTTTTTGAGACATCCATTCCAAACACATCTCCTCCAACCACTAAAGCCTGGCTGAAGGCAGCACTGCTTGCAAAGTCATCTGAGAGCCTCAGATGGAAACAAGGCACAGCTGGAAAGTGTTCTGCCATTTGGAGCTTCTGGAGGGGGAAAAAAGGCAAAGAATTCTGTGTAAGACAAGAAGAAAATAGTGCCTTTTCATGCTCATGGTCAATTGGAAGTGCCCACGTTCATTTTTACTGCGTGTCATTAAAAGCAGGCAGAGTTTTTAGGGTTGGAAAGTAAATGGGAAAAAAAAAGGGATTTCAGAGAGCCCAGCTGCCCACAGCCACTGGGACAACTCAGAGCCAGGCAGGCTCTGGGATTTAATTTCCTACTGGGTTTTGGATCATAACGAATTTGATTTTAAAATGGTAGGAGAGCAACAGAAATCAGATTAATTGAACTGAAATAGGGAAAGCAAGAAAGAGGATCTGGAGAATGGGAGTCACAGAGAGCCTTACAGTTTCTAGGATTCCATCTGCCTTGTATTTCCCTGTGGGAGTGAACTGCTGCCTTCCTGATGGCCTGAAGGGGATATTCAGACAAAACTCATGTTAAAATGAAGAAAATGGCATTAAAGACAAAATCAACATGTTATATGAGCTGAATGATGTGCCAAAGATTTGCATTATTATTATTTTTAATGACTTTAAAAAATAAGATTTCTTGCAAATAAGTTTATATTGCAAATCAAGCTTCTTTCAGTGAAACAAGCACTTTATCTGTGCTGTGCTCTCTCAGTCTAACATGAATTACAAGTTTCTCCATACAGAAAGAGGATAAATACAAGTTTAAGATGTTAGTGACAGTTTTTATTGAGAAATATTTATAGAGCAATGACATTCAAACAAGCAGAAGAACATATGTAAAATATCACAGAGGAAGCAAGTTTGAGATGTAAAATATGTGAAATATCAATTGAAATGTCTTTGAATTTGCTACTTCTATTTCAGGTTTACGAAGGATTTCTGTGTCCCGAAGCCTCTCTGTTACTTTGCAGCTACCTTAGTTCATCTAATAAAGGAAATTAATGGCCACAAAACCTGACTCACTTAAAGATGTCCTTTAGGTTCCAGTGCAGCCAAAGCTAGGGGTCTAAAAATCAGATGTTCTGTGTACAAGCAGCCTAACTGCATAAACTAAGCAGGCAAAGAGAGCAAAAGGAGCTTAATTCCAGCCATAACAGAATATCCTGCAATACAGGAGCAGAATGCTGCATCTGGAAAAATAACTCTTAATAAGAAGATTTTGGAGGGTCCCTACAATTAATTAAATCCAAGGGATGCTTCACAGCAACTTCAAAGTGTTTTGTCTATTCCGTCCCAGCTACTGGGGCAGCAGAAATTACATTTTGCATTGCTCCTTAGGCCGTTTTAGGTGGCATAAATGCAGCTTACAAAGCATTTCTATTGTAAATTATGTAGATTTGGGACAGGTAGAGGTGCAAGGGCAGTGTGCAGTGACTAGAAGTGCTTCTCCTACTCACAGTGCCACCAGGGCTTTCTCGTGGCCCCCCGCACGCCACAGAACGTCAGCGAGAGCCAAGGAGAGGCACTTGGTCCTGTGAGCTTCTGAGGGCTGGAGACAACTGCAGTCCAGGAAATAAAGGAGAGAGACAAGCACCAAAATGTGAGGGCACACAGATCCAAGGCAGGTTTGTGCCCAAAAGAGCAAAAGCATCCTCAGAGGCAGCTTTGTAACGATTAACAACGAGGCCCCGCTGAGCTGCGTCAGAAAATCATTATTTAGGAACCTCAGTTCTTCTACAGCTGAGGAAGAGACAACCTGGATGGCCAAAAGTCCTGTGAGCTGAAGAGGCAGCTGGTACTGTCACTGGGGGACACTCCAGGTGTGGAGGCACAGCTGAGTGCCACCTGCCCCTGGAATCCAGCAGCAGAATGAGAGGCCACGGGAGCGCTCACGGCACGCCCCGGACTGACACTGCTCAGCACCCACAGAGCTCTCCAGAGGGAGATGCAACTGAGGCCACCACCGGGCTCCTGGGAACCATCCTCTGGGGACAAACCTCATTTTAGGCATTTAAGAAGGTACCTTGGAACCTGAAGATCACCAGACCCGGTGAAGGGAGCTGTGGGGAGAAAAGCTCTCTCCTTAGATTGCTGCAGAACAAACTGGGCACTCTGGGTGGGTTTCTTCTCAAGGCAGAAGGAACACAGGCATTGGAAGGATGTTAATTCACCAAAGTCAAGCATTAACAGCTCTGTGCTGCTTTTTGGGGGACCTCTGTGAGTTTATGTTGCTCCTAATGATGGTTACAAATAATTGTAAACTTGCTATGACTCTGTTCTGTGACACTGCTCCTGTCACACAGGTGAATTTAAGTGATGCAATTCACAGTCTTTACTTCTAGGAGATCATCACTTAAGCTGGTGTCTGATTTATAAGGAATGATTAAAATAGAAGTGTTTTTATCATTAGAAGCAAGGGATGAAAATCAAGAGAAAATAAGGCATGATCAACAACAGGAACTGGTTAAGCACAGATCTGTTATCAAACCCTGATCTCCTAAAAGAAGAGCTCCTCTTCCACAGAACATCTTTTTAATTGCCTGGACAAAAAAGCAGGTAAATGCCTCAGGGAACAATACCATATTGGCAAATAATGGACAAGAGAAGTTACTTCATCTTCAAATTTGTAATAAAACTTTCAATATTCTCCAACAGGATTGTTTTATGTTCTAAACATGATTTTTAGTTTCTAAAGGCATTCATACTTAATTTCTTTCTGAAGTTTTTACTTCTTAACCCTTTTAAGCAAATCTGCACCATAATTTTTTTACCCACTACTGACCTTTCTCCAAAGTACTATCTGCAGTAAATGCTGCTTGCATTTTTTTAAAGTAAGGTGTGCCCCACAGTCAGGACCTAAAACATTAAAGGACCAGGAGGCTATAAGTCACAAAGTGGAAAATTGGCAGATTTGAGAATAAACCCAATATCCATGAGACTGAAGAAGTGGCCAAAATGTCTCTGGGAAGAACATAACTGGAGTTTTCTCTAGTGGCTCCAAGAATGGCAGTCTTTGAAATTCAGATTTTATCAGTTTAAGAGTGTTACCAGCATGGGAGATGAGAACAAAACCTGTTCCCACTGTTTGAGTAAAAGATCTAGTAATTCAAAAGACTAAACAAGAAACACCAAACGTCAAAAAAATTAAACAGACTTTCAAGTTCCATGTCTGCCTTGAATATAATGTTCATTTAGAGAATGTTTCCCTCTCTGAAGGATGTGAGATATGGGAAATAATTGGTGAGAGTTTTCAAGGGAAAAAAATATTATAATCACAACTTTCTCTTATCTCTGCCTGTGTTCTAATACAGACACCCAGAAATTCATGGGAATCACAAGTAATTTATGTGTCTGAGAGAGGCAGCAGAGGAAGAAGGAGACATGATAATTATTTCTTGAATGTTGAAGGAGCCTGAAATCAAACACTTCCTGTGAAGTGGTTGATAATTTGAAAATCCAGGTTAGAATTAGAAAGGAATATTTATCCTCTCATTTGAAGCTCTGAGACTTCCCTTTCCTTCTGCCTCCTGAAAGTTTCTGCCCATGGCAAACACAGCATAGGAAAAGTGTGTTTACCTCATGAATAAAAAGCAAAAATCTTTTTAAAACCATGTGGATAATAAGAGGGGGAAAATAGGAGAGGCAAATTCTGCCAAGTAAACAGGATACCTTGGAGTTGGGGCACACAGTTTACACAACCTGGCCTCCATCCACTTCTTTGGGTGCCACATAATTTTATTTCATTTATGATCTCTGAACCATGCTGCAGGAGGGAAATTATCATCTCTATTTTCACTAAGGATGACCTGAGACACAAAGGGACCAAGGAGCAGAAGATCAAAGGCTGTCCTCAAAGCTGAAAGAAATTCTTGGTTTGCACAACCAGAAATAATTCTTCTGTGGAGATTCCTGGTCATAAAATCTAAGTATGCATTGAGTTTCCTGCAAGAAAGTTTCTGAGGTTTTTCTTTTATGTAGGCAAGAACCTTGAAAAGTCTGCCCTCCTTATAATCTGAATTAGAATCCTAAAGTTTTGCAGGATAATCTCTGTCACTTCCCATCCTGGACACTGAAGACAAATAATGATGCTCTACAGGTACCTATTTCTTTCCCATATTGATGAAAAACAGCCCAAAAATGAATTTACATTAAGGGTAAGCCAGACAGCACTAAGGAATTTCAACAGAGACCACAGCATTTTCCTACACAGTTCCAAGCAGAAAAATGGGTATTTAAGGTCAAAATTTAATAGAAGAGGAACATTTTTATATTGTAAGGTAATAAAGTTCCAGAAGGATCTCAGCATGAAAGCTTCTCTTCGGACTAAATCGGGGTCAGACTAATGGAGGTCACAAATAAAAGAAAGTGGTGGCAGCACAAACCAGTAATTTAATTTTCCCTATTAAACAGTCTCTTCCTTTAAGGCACAGGGAGGCTTTGTGGAATTCTTCTTTTTTAAGAAAGAAACTAAGCCTTAAAGTCTTATTGAAAACAAAAGGCAAAGACATGAAAACTGGTAATAAAGTAATTTTTGAGGCATTATTTTCCAGTATTTAATTCAGTAACCCATGTTCCTTTAGCAACGTGACAAGTACATTATTATTATAGCAGTCCAAGCAATTTCCTTGTCAGCAGCAACAGCTAACAAAATTCCTTAAAGCATGTAGAAAATGCACAGAATATAAATTCAAATTCCATTAAGGAGTTTAAACAAGAACGATCAAATACAGTTACAAGAAAAAAAAAATCGTTATAACTTTAATTTTTCAACCCTGTTGAGATTCTTTGTGCTAAACACTGGATGAACTTCATGGTCTTTCAAACCTTGATTACTTTTTTGTTTGAAATCCAATTTCCATGAGGACCTCGAGGCTAAATAATTTTCACTGGCCTCAATTCAAGCTGTTTGGTTTTTGGGGAGGCTCTTGGGTTAATCACGAGCAATTACACAAATAAGACACCAGCTTCTACATTCCTACAGTTCAACGGGAAGTAAACACAGGTCAATCAGAAGCTGCTTTCTTTCTCTCTCTCTGAAACAAAAAGTTCAGTAAGTTCAAACTCAAAAGGCTCCTGAGTGGCTGCAGCAGAGAAATAAAGGGTATTTTTAATTCTGTAGGCACAATTCCTGAAAATTCCCTGCCTTACCGGGCGTCTTTGTTCCTGTTGCTGTCTGCAAAGATCAGCTGCTGCAGGACACAGGCTTGGACTGCAGCCAGAACTCCACACGGGCCACCCTGGGGAAACAGGACACCCCATGAGCAAAAGTCTGAGGGATGCTGGGGAAAAGCCCTGCGAGCTCCCACGCAGCCCAGAGCCACCCTTCCACCTCTCTCCTGCCAGCCATGGCTCTACAGGGCTCTCTGTGGCTCTGGGCTTCTCTGCAAGGCAATGAAAATCAGTGGGTTTAGGTGTTTTTGTGGGTCCTGCCTATTTTTCCTGAAAAGACCTACACATCTATAATGTCAAAAGAAATGTGGGGTTTATTTAAAGCTGGGATATACGAACTGAAAATCTCCTGATCCCTACTGAGCTGCAGTTTAGTTTTCAGACAGAAATCAAATCTGTGTTTTCCAAGGGCTGAAAACAAGCCTTGCTCTTGAACCTCCTCTCAGCAACCTCGAGTTCCCACCTGCATCACTAAACAAAGATTTCAGGTTTCAGTACACCTCAGATCCTCTCTCCCTCTCACTGGGGAAGAGGAAGAAAACCAAGGAAGTTTCAAATTATCAGTCTCAGAGGAAAATAAAAATCCCAATACCAAGAAATGCCATATTAGCTTTAGATTTTATGGAAAGCAGATTCGTAGCTGGTTTGGGCTCCATGCAGGACACAGGGCTGACATCACAGACACCACAATGCCACCCATCAAACTCCTCTCAAGGCCTGCAGAAGAAGGGAAGGGGCAGCCAGCACTGCTCTTTTCACACAGCAGTGGGATTAAAGGATCAGTTTAATTCTCTGATTGTCCTAAGTGCAGCACCAAGGGAAGGGGACCTGCAGGTAAATGCAGTATGGAACTTAGAAAATAACCCAATTCCTGGAATTAGGAAACAGCTTAGGTATTGACACCTTCCCATTTCATTTGTACTATACATACTCTGCCTCTCTAGATTTATTTAAATAACTGATTAGTGAATAATCTGAAATATATCAAGGAATAAAGCAAGGTTTGTGTCAGTCCATCAGGGAGAGCCTCCCAGTTAAAAAAGAAATTACAGGATTTATTCTAAGTATTTTCTTATAGCACCACAAAAACTTCACATAAGAAAGAACCAAACAGTTGTTCAGCTGAATTGAATTTTGGAAGTGAGAAGGAAATATATTAACGAGCTGAAACAGGACCAATCTAAGCAAACCATCATTCCTGCACTGGAAATCATGGTGGGGAATGTAATGGCCAGTGATGAGATATCCTTTCTGCAGGCTGGAAACACCAAAGTAACATTTACTGTGGGCCAGTGACCACCACTGCCACGGTTCCTTTTGAAATTTAAATTAAGATTTAATATCTTCTTTTTCCGCTAGGCTTTGTAAGATAAGCAGCTTTCTTCTGAGATCACCAGCCTAATGAAATATTTAACTAGACAAGGTAAGTTAATTAAACAACTTAATGACATGTTTATCAGCCATTGTCCTGGCCTCAAAGCCTGTCTTCCTCTCATTTCTGTATAATGGTTTACTTCTTTCAGGCCAGATAAGGATTTTCTGCATCAGCACAGAGGCTTAATGAGTGTTTTGTAAAGAGGAGCCTGCAAGTACTGAGTGAATTCCTCAGATCCGAGGGGAGAGCCATGTGTGGATACAGCCCAGGGCTGGCACAAGAGCACCAAGCAGCTGGGGAGGATCCCTTCCTCCAAGGGATCTGCTGGATTTGGGGGGCAGCTCCACCACCCAGTGGCACCAGGGTGGTCCCTGGGCTGAGCCTGTGAGACCAACACAGAGCAGGGAGGGGTGAAGCACTGCCACAGGTGCTCAGGCAGGGCTGAAAGGGAGAGCTCCGAGAAGTCACTGAATGCCCTGGACCAGAGAGCACCAGAAATCTCCCTGGACTGGCCACGTGCTGTCCAGGCTGGCCCAAGTCATGGCACAGTGGTTTGACCAGCTGTGGTCACCATGGGGACCTGCTGGACATTCCAGATCTGTCCACCTGCTGGACCTTGCCAGGGCATTGGTGAAAACCTCACTGCAGGGAGGAGCTGGGATCCTGGGGCTGCAGGACAGGTGAGCCCACCAGCAGTGCCAGTGTCCCAGGGAGCCTGCAAGGTGTTTGTTCCTTTTATTTTAGGAATGAACCCCATCACCTGACCCCAATATCTTCAAGAAGTAAAAACCTCCATGTGATTTTCCAGGCAACTCTTGCTACATCTCATTTTGAGTCAGATCAAGCTGCATCTTAAATTTGTTTGGCCCCACATACCATTTTTCTCTTACACTCCACCCTTGATTTATGCTCTTTTATTCTCTCACCACCACTAGCTTTCAGCTGCAGTGGCTCCTCCTGCACCCTGTGAATAATTCCCCATCACACACACACATATTTGCACTTTCTGCAGCTCCTTCACATTTTCCTCCTTCCATCTCACATCTCCCATCACGACTTGACAAGGTCACAACATCCACTGGCAGCCCGAGTTTAAAGAAAGAGAAAAGTCTTTAGAAAACTAATTTTTTTCAGTGCTGAAACACCCAGCCTTTGTAAAATTAATGTAAAAAGCAAAGATCACTGTTAGGAAGGAATTTACAGTACCTTTTTCTGCACAATGCCGTATTTTAGCTGTGGGATATTGTTAAATGTAAAACTCTGGATTTTCCATTCTTCGCTGAAGCAACAAAGACTAGAGCCAAACAGGAGATTTTTTAATTCCTATAAAAGAAAGAAAAAAAAAATTCTCATTTTAAAAACAAATCCAAAACACAGCAATTTGTAGAAAAGAAAGGAGGAGTGTGGGGTAATGACTAACTCTGTACAACCACCCTCTTCTGTTTTATCCATACTGTAAATAGCAACACCCCAATGAAAAGGAGCAATATTTTCCTTTTCCTGCCATATTCCTTCCACTCATAATGCTGGGAGCTGCTCAGCACTGGAAAATATTTATGCCTAATGTCTGGGGCACAGTTTCCCCTGAAAGCATCCCAGTGAATTGCCTGAAATTTAACAGCTGAAGAGCAACCAATGGTGGCATGAGGGAGAAAAGGACCCTGTACGAGATAAATGTTAATTAAATGTTTGATTTCTCTATTTCAGGTGGCACAAATCCAGACCTTGGCCCTGAACAACTGCAGACCACGACCATCCAGCAATAGCCACACTGAATAAATTGCACTCATGCTAAAGCAGAGCTCAGGAAATAAAAAAAGACTGCTCAGGGCTGGTAGAGTTACTCCAAGCTCTTTGATCTAGAAATTAAATTGGAAGACACCCTCGTTATTTGGTCTGGGTTTTTTTCTCCTCTGTCTGAATGGGAAGGAAAAGTATTTAATAATTTCATCTCTGCTCCAAACAGGGGAGATAAGCAAGGCAGAAACAGTGACAGGGCAATAATAAACCACTGTCAGTTGAAAGGACTGGAGAGTAAGCACAGGAATAACTGACTAGAGGCATTAAGGACATAATACAAGCTTAATTAATTAAAGCTATTATCTGTGCTTCCAGTGGGCTGATGCATGAGGGCATTTTTCTGAATTTAGGCATCCTAAATTATTTTGTCACCTGGACAAGGAATATACTGAGGAATATAGCACATGTTCAAAAGTACAACACAGAGCAACCCACTGCAGCTGCAGCTAAGGAAACTCAAATAACAACCTCACAAATCTACTTTTATTTACCATAATTACTCTTACTTTTGCTAGAGAAATATCAATTGCCTTTGATACTATTTGAAGCCCATAGAGTGTTGAAAGATCTGGGGTCTTATTAACTTCTCCAGTTATCTCTTCATCCTCAGCATCAACTGAAAGAAAAGAAAATCACAGAATGTGTTGGGTGGGAAGAATTTCTTCCCCCAGCATGCTCAGTGCCAGGGGGTCATCCACATGAAAATGAACACTTACTCTGTTTAGAAAAAGGAAAATGCAGTTTTAGCCAGAAAGGGCAGATAAAAATACACAACCCAGCCTTTGTCTGATTATTTCTTAATTATTTGCCTATTTAGAAGTTTATAGCAAATGCAATTTCTCTAAATCAACTAAGAGTTACAAAAGAAGCCACTCCTAAGTATTTATTTGGCCACAGCTGCTCTGAACAATAGAAAAGATGGAAAAAGCCAAACTGAAACTTGACATAACTTACCCAATTCTAGGACTTCTTTCATCTGGTCTTCTTTACAGCCAGTGGATGTTGGAGACTTCCTGCATGAAAATTAATCAAGAAATGAAGGACAAAAATGTTCATTTTAAATGAGAAAAGGTGTTTGAATAAACAATAAGAACCAGGGAGTATTCCCACACAAGAATATAACCTTTACATGTGCGTGCACACACACACACACATATA